>PVJH01004093.1:0-130863 GCA_004026705.1 Nesogale talazaci | reverse complement strand
ATCTATAAATTATCAAGTGTTCATGGTGGACGGAGGATGGAAAAAAAGAGGAGCTGATACCAAGGGCTCAAGCAGAACAAAAATGTTTTGAAAATGATGATGGCAACATTATATACAAATGTGCTTGACACAATGGACATATGTATGGATTGTGATAAGAGCTGTAAGGGCCCCCAATAAAATGATTTTTTGAAAAATAAAAAATCCAATCGAACTTTAAAGTATGATTTAAATGACTGCAGAATTGGGACTAAAGCATATGGTAAGTCTCCCCTCCAAAAATAATTTTTTATGAATGAAAATGCAACGTATTCCATGCAAAAAATCCAACAGGTAGATTAAGAACACTTCTGTCAACAATTAGCTCATAGTAAAGAGATTTGGAAGAGTTATAGGAGCCCTGATGGCTTAGGGGTTACGAGTTGGGCTGTGACCCAGATAGCCAGCAGTTCAACACCACTAGTAGCTCCTTTGGAGAAAGACTGGGTTTTCTCTCCTGAGCACCATGACAGTGTGGGAAACCCTCAGGGGTCACCAGGAGTCAGCCCTGACGCGGTGGCTGAGAGAGCGGACTGTGGAGTCCAGTGTCCAGCTGGTCAGTATAAGCCCATCAGCTGCTCCACGGGAGCACGATGAGAGTGTCAGCTCCAGAGGGATGCGGTCTCTGACATGCTGTGGAAGACGCTGCCCTTCAGCATCACCTTGATGACAGAGTGTGGTTTGCTTTTTATACATACCATGGGAAGGAATTTCTAGAACGAGATCTTGAATCCACTATCCATAAGAGGAAAGATGACAAACTACATAAAAATTAACTTCTTGGGGCTGAGCCCCGGTGGCCGAGTGATTATGCGTAGGACTGTGGCCCATTGGGTTGGCGATTCAAATCCAGCAGCAGCTCTCCAGGAGCAAGGCTGAGCTGTCTACTCCCACCAGAGGGCAGTGATACCCCCCCTCAAACCACCCTCCCACCCCCCAAAATTAACTTTTGTATCTCCAAAGCACCTTTCAAAATGAAAATCTAAGATACAAACTATGGGAAATATTTGTCACACAAAAATATTAGTGTTCTGATTATATGAAGAGCATCGACAATTAGAAAAGGAAACAAGCCAACGGGTGGGGGAAGTGGCAAAAAAATCAAACAGGCCATTTCATGAAGAAATGAGACACACTCAAAGTCAGTGAACATGGATGGGATGGTAGAAATGCTTTTCTACCCTTTCAAGGGCCAACACTTAAAATGACAACTATTGGAAAAAATGGAGATTAACAGAATAGTGTTTACACTTTACATACGGGTTTCAGTGTACTTGCAAATACCAAGAGCAATTTCATTCTTAGGTTTACATGCAACATAAAACTGTATGCACTTTTCATTATGGCATAGAACAAAAGAACCTTAATAACCCAAACATTCATTAACAGAATAGTGACTTTTTTCTACTACTATATGTAAGTAAGAATGACTGCTCTATAGCTTATACACAGTAACGCATATGCATCTTTGATGTCAAATGACAACAAAAATAGCAAGTATCAAAATATTGCATACACTGTGACATGTATTTTAAGAGATAAAGCAGGTAGAACTAGACAAATACATTGCTCTGGCATTTCTAAACAAGTCTACAGGTAATAGGAGTCCACCAAACCAAAGCTAGTGGTGCCCATAGCAACAGATTATTGATGATTTTAGAACGATAGTTCAGATTCCAAGTAGACCAGAGGTGAAAGCAGTTAAATCTTTTTTTTTTTTTTGAATGAAACATTTGTAGATTTTAAGCAGGACATAAAGACATCACTACTCTGCAAACCTCTCTCCCCTTTTCAAAAAAAATTTTGGGGGGCATCACTGCCCTCTGGTGGTTGTGGGAGCTACCCAGTCTTGTTCCTGGAGAGCTGCTATGGATTTGAACCGCCAAGCCAGTGGGCTGCAGTCCCCCACTCAACCACTATGCCACCAGGGCTCAGCCCCCACCTTTTCAAAATTTTATGACAGCCTAGCTATAAAGCCATAGCCATATAACCAAATCAAATACTACATACAAATATTTAGTGTTATTCTCAAATATTAACTATTTCTATGTCAGCTTAGCCATTTCATATTTGCGTTTGGCACCCTGTAAGCCTATTTAAGAGAAAACATGAGCAAAACACTGAAAGGCCTGATCCAAGGTCCACCAACTCTAGCAGCCAATCTTCTAACAGGCTCCACTCCCGAGCCCTGCAGTGAAAATTACTCTCAGCCATGAAGAAATCAACTGAATGTTTGAGACGAAGTTAATAACCAAGGGAAGAGACAACAGTGGTGATGGCAAATAGTGGATTAAGTAAAAATGAATACTGTACAGAGAAATGTTAATTTCACTGGTGCCGATTCTCGTTAGCATAATTTGACTTTGAGTAGACTCCAATAAAGTGTCTTTTATCCTTAACCCCTCATTCTCCACACTGTAAGTTAAAATACCTAGAACAGGAATGTCCTTACATCCTTTTGTGCTCACTGCACGTTCCTAAAGCTGGCAGCACAATGAAAGCTCTTGATTAAGAGTCCAAATGGAAGGGATGAAGCCATAGATGATGTCCAACCAGGGGCCAAGGAAGATCACTTGGTGAGGAAAAATAGATGCTCCATGAAAATAATAAACACTGAGTATGAGTAACCCTTGCCCAACTGCCTACAATCCTGAAAATTGGAAAGTGAGTATGGTTTTAGTATTTAAATATGAACGATTTGATTGACTACAAAATAAATTCTTATTTGTTAGATACTAAGCCAATGTCACTGAGGATTCTTTCTACCAACCCATGGCAGAACTGCTCCACAGGAAGCAGTGCATTTGAATTGTGGAGCTGGTGAAGCACATTCGAAGTACGACAGACGTCCAAAGAACAATCCTTTCTTATAAGAGGTACATCAAGAATGCAAGGGTGGCATCACTGGGCCTCACAAACTTTGGACATGCAATGAGGAGATGCCAGTCTCCGGAAAAGGACAAACCACGCTCACAGGAATAGAAGGGCAGTGAAAAAGGTGACGCTCAAGGGTCTGCCACAAGGGGCTCAAACCTAGCGATCACGAAAGTCCTGACCTGGCCAGTTTCATTCTGCTGTGCATAGAATTGCTGAGTTGTGACCGATCTTACAGCCCGAGCAAGAGCAAACTACAGAAGCAGACAGAACCATTGGCAGGTTCCCTGTGTTCTTGCTGAGCAGCTCACCACTGTGCCACCAGGGCTCCTCCTCGCAACCGTCTCTCTCCATGTTCTCCTGTCTCTGTCAAAGGGCAGCTTTCTCCTCTCCGGACTCCATGGTGCACAAATCATCTTTGTCATAAATTCTTACACTTTGATAATTCCACATGCTCACGCCATCCCTTAAAAACATTTCACTGCAACAAAACCACACCAATTACGCCCAATCAGTCATAAGCCATAATAGTTTGCCAGCCACAGAGGGCAAATGGCTAAGTACCACAGCTTTCTGTTTTCTACTGGTAATTGTCTTATAAGAGCGTCAGGTACAGAAGAGCCTAGAATATTACCACTTGACCAAGGCGGAATTGGCCAGTTGAATGACAAAGTGTTAAGGTAACAATCATTTTAAGCAATCTGATTATAATTCAAAGAGTCATTATCAGTAAGATATACAGGCTGAAGGACATGCTAGAGGCTTTAGAGGTTGATGGGGAAATGGCATGAAAGATAATGGTATTTCCTCATGAATGACTGAAAAGTCCTCTTTGCCTTAATAATATGATAGAAAATCAGTGAGAGGGTAGGGAAGAGGGACTAAAGAATGACTGTATATTGACAATAATTGTGGCTAGGTAGTCAGTAAAGAATGTTTGGTTATTTATTTGCTTTTGGATGTGCCTGACAATCCCCATAATAAAACTAATTTGTGTGGAATCAAGCTATTTTTGTGAATAGCTTTGCCCAAATGGTGAAAAGTCAATGAGTTGAGGACAGAAACCTATAACCTTTAAAATAAACATACACGACATCTATTTAATAATGTAAGCAGGGCTGAGCCCCGGTGGCATAGTGGTTGTGCGCGGGACTGTAGCTCACTGGGATGGAGGTTCAATTCCAGCTCCACAGAGCAAAGGCTGGGCCTCCTACTCCTACCACCTGAGGGCAGTGATTCCCCCCCAAAATAATAATAATAATAATAATAATAATGATAATGTAAGCAGCAGCTCTCCAGGAGCAAGGCTGGGTCTCCCACTAGCACCAGAAGGCAGTGATGTCCCCCCCCAAAAAAATTTTTTTTTTAATTTAAAAATAATTTAAGTCCAACTTTGAAATATTTCATAAAGTATTTATATCCTTTGTAGTTAGCACTGGTGCATAAAGGAAAAATTTCAGGGTTGAAAATTGAAACCCTTAAAATCACATCTGTTATATTGTCCTACAGACTAAGTGCCATCCCCACCCCCGCCCGATTTCCCCAAAGGAAAAAAAGCTGTTGGGCAGAACGTCCAGATTACACATTTTTTCCCACTAGACTAGGTAAGCATTGAGCAAATGCTGAGTTAGTGCACCCAGTAGCATCACCTGGCAAGTTTGTCTTGGATCACAGTGAATTTTTTCATAAAAGTTTTTTTGCTTGAACCTCATTTTATTTTATGATCGCTGATTTAAGCGTACAGTGTGTGACTATGAAATTTTATTTCCTGCTCAGACAAAATGCTGCAGAAACTGCTATGATGTGGAACAAAGTTTACAAGGAAAAACAAGTGTACATTTATGAGTGGTTTTGTTGCGTTAAAAATGTCAACTATTGATGGATGAAAAATCATGCTCTGGTCAGGTCAACTTTGTGCTCAGAGACTGATGACTAACCATTGAAGAGATGGGGGAGTTATCTGAACTATCCTGGAGCTCAGTTCAGTAAATTTTAAAAGATTTGGGAATGAATGGGATCACGATGAAATTTGTGCTTCAGGTTCTAAATGACCAGGAGAAAATGTCGAACAGAGTTTGCCGTGTTCTGAAAGAACAGCTAGGAAGTGACTCAAACTTTTTTCCAAGGTCATTACTGATGGTGAAACATGGGGCTATTCTTATGACACTGAAAGCAAACATCAATCAAGTCGGTGGAGGCGCCATCGTCACGCCACCTCAAAGACATTCACCTGGTAAAATCAAAGATCAAGACAAACGTATTAAATGTAAGGGAGAGTACTTTGAAGGTGATAAGGTGGCTTGGTGTAAAAATATATATATACATAGCTCTGGGGAAAAAATTCCATATGGGGGTACCCCTCGTATGTCAAGCATCTCATGCCACAATGGACTTACATTGTGCTTCCCACAAAGCATGGTATATGGACACCACTCAAATTTTCTTTCTAGTCAATGTCATTCCAATGAATTTTCAGCCACGTTCATCTCTTTTTAAAATATGCCTATTGAAATTAGTGTGCTGAAGTTTCACAGCTAAACACTTTTCAAAAGCTTTCTGCTTTAAGGGCACAATTTTGATACAAAGCTGCAGGACAAAAAATGTAGGACACACAAATGTAGATAGGGTAGAAATTAGCCATTAATACCTGTAATTGTAATCAACTGGTATTCAAAATAGTAAGGAATTAACTTCCTCATTCCAGGTAATCAAAGACAGCAAGTATGGTTTGACACCACCAGTCTATACTGTGCCCTAAACAGCAGAGGATCTGAACTTATTCTCTGCGCTGTGTGCCCTTCTTTAGGAGAATGTACCCAGGAACTTAGAAATCCAAGAATCCTCAGGATTAGATAAAAGGCAAACAATGGGCAATGAGGGACAGAAATTTACATGTTGGTCTGTTAACCTATAGGCCAGCAGTTCAAAACCACCAGCCGCCAGGAAAGAGAAAACTGGAGGCTTTCTGCTCCTGCAATGGTGACCCGGGAAACTCACAGGAGAACCTGAGCCCTTTCCTACAAGGCTGCCAGGCATTGAAACCAACTCAATGGCAGCGAGTTTGTTTTTTTAATCACTTTTCTTTTTAAACAGGTGAGATATTTAATAGTTTAAGCAAATAAAATATCCTAAAATCATATGGAATTTTTAATTAAAATATTTTATTGGGGTTTCTACAGTTTTTAAAACAATCCATATGTCAATTGTATCAAGCTTATTTGTACAAATATGCCTGCCATCATTTTCTAAACATTTACTTTCTATTTGAGCCCTTGGTATCAGCTCTTTTTACCCCATCCTTCCCCTCTCCCAGGCCCCCTGATAAATTATTTTCAAATCTTACACCTATCACTTCCCCTATGGCTTCTGTTTCCCCTGTGGGGTGGTGGTGATACGTTGATCATTTCGATTGATTTCCCCTTCCTCCCCTCCCCTCCCCACCTTCTCTTATCTATACCTGTGCACATGCTCCTGTCTAACCTGCAGTGACAGGGGGTCATGACAGTGGGGGGGTGAGGAAGCCTCAAGGAACCAGAGAACTCTTGTGTTTCATCGGTGCTATTCTGAGCCCTGGTTGATTCATCCTTTCCCATTGGGCAGTTCATTTTAAAGGAGCCCTGCTTATTTAATGGGAAGTTAGTTGAAAGGCCTGAGGTTCAAAGTCTTTGAAATGCAAAGGGGAAGTTCTTGTTTGTCTTGCAGGAATGCTTTGAGAGAGAATAAACTGGATAACAAATTTGCTTTGGTTTCATTTTAAGGGCTTGCTGAGTTCCTAATACTTATACAAATCTAGGTTCCTTTGTTCATCATCGTTACTATCCATGTTTTTAATTCTGTTTATCATGTTGAAATGCAAATATTTCCATTTCTCAAGCCTGGCAGATGAAGAACTTAAATTTCATTTTATGCTGATGTTTAGCCATATCAGCTCCTAATGTCTTTTGATCACAAACAAGTCATTCATTTTGAAATTAATTTTGTCCTGTGTAATTGACACACACAAATCATAAACTTAATTTTTGAACTATTTAAGTGACTTTTCACACACAAATCAAAATTGGAGGTTATTAAAAAAACTGCTTTAGGGGCTGAGCCCCGGTGGTGTAAATAGTTGAGTGTGGGACTGCGGCCCACGGGCTTGGTGGTTCAAATCCAGCGGCGGCTCTCAGGAGCAGCACATAGCATCCACGACTACCAGAGGCAGTGATTGCCCCCCCCCCCCAAAATAAAAGAAGCTGGTTTAAAATTTTACAGCAGAAAATTGTTAAACAGATTCTACTTGTGACATTTTTACTGAAACTTTGCTGGTGATTACGGCTGATGAGAAACATTAATAAAGCCAATAACAGTTTTCTCCATGACCATTTTGAAATGTCAGCCATTGCTAATCAATACATGACCCCCGACTCCTCACAATAGCTAACAAAATGGTCTCAATGACTCATTTTTAATATCATTTTGCAGGTCAGACCCAGAAAGACCATGATCCAAAGAGTACCGTAACCAGTTGTAAGCACTCCGGTCTCTTAGCTGCAGAATGAATCAATTACGTCGATGACGACCATTGTGCTTGCTTTTTAAAGTGCAAATCACTAATAAGCCTTGAGCCTCCTTTACAAGGCCACTCCCAAATTAGGTTGTACCTTAACTGCACTGACATCTGCCATTCACACAGATGTCAACGCATAAACCTGACAACACATGTGAGCTTGTGGTGGTGCGGCAGATGCTCGCCCATCTCAGCTCTGACCTGTCACATTGCACAAGGTCTTACAGCTTAAACGCTTAGGGAAAAACCATTCAACCGTATGTCCAGAACCCCCTGCCCATCACCCAAATGAACACATAACGACTAAGTTCCTATCTAATGTCTAATTACAAACAGTCTCAAAGCAAATGAAAAATTATTTGCATTTGAGGTTAGGAGTCAATAAAAATGTCCATTAAATGGACTGGAGAGTATGGAAGAAATTTCAATGAAATAAAAATGAGGTAGCAGGAGACAAATGAAATAATCCTTTCCTCTCATCCCAGCTTCTGGTAACTGATTGTGTGCAGAAGATGGCAGGAGAGAGGGAGAAAGTTGGAGGAAGGGACCATCTGAAGAGGTTAAATCTGGAGGTTTCAAAGCAGCTACTTTTGTGGTTGCTTTATATACAATAGCCATTGCTGGATGTGGTGGACAGCTCTTCAAGAAGTGATTAAACGCAAATTAAATGCTTCTTTGATCCCTGTATGACTGGCTGAAAAGGGACTCCCACCCCAAAATGTGCGCTGACAGGCTGGCTAGCACTCCGAAACGAGGCCCAACAGCAGGAGTCCAGTGCAGGGGCGGACACACACACGGGCACCCCCTTTGTCCCCACCAGGGGTCAGGGACTCATTGGTGGAGAGTGGCAGATGGTTCCATTTGTTGTACATTATCACTCCACCAAAATGTAGGTGCATCCTGGCCAGCGAGGAAAGGGACTAACTGCACCTGTTGCCTTTCCTTCAAAAGGCATCAACTGTGGTTGGAAAAGACTAAAGAAAAATCTGTTCTGTCTGGTTGGAGTACCTCACTAAAATGCTCTGTGTAGGCTATATTCCTACACAAGCCTTTAGTTGGTCTCTGTATTTTCTATTCATTTAAAGTTAAACCCTCGAGGCTTACAATGTATCTCATTTTTTAAGTTATTCTCAGAAAATAGAATGTAAACCAATACGACAGACCCTGCTTTCCTTCATTAACCAAAACCTAACACCAAAATCTAAATACCAAAACAGCTTATAATGCTCATACTAGAGGGAACTAGATTCTTAGTTTTTGACCCCAAACTTTTTTAAATCATTTTATTAGGAACTCATACAACTCATCACAATTCCTATATACATTCACTGTACATCAAACATATTTGTATATTTGGTGCCCTCATTATCCTTGAAACATGTGCTTCCTACTTGGGCTCTTTGTATCAGCTCATTTTCCCCCTCACTCCTGAATCATTGATAATTTATAAATTTTTTGTCACATCTTAAGCTGTCTGATGCCTCCCTTCACCCACCTTACCCTGTTGTCCATCCCTCAGGAAGGAGGTAATATGTCGATCCTTATAATCGATTCCTTTCTACCTCACCATCCCTCCAGCCTCCCAGTACCAACATTCTCACCACTGGTCCTGAAGGATCACATATTAAAGCGACATTTTACAAGAACGCGACACATGAATATATAGGGTTCATGTTGAGGCAAAACTGATTTATCAGTGGGCTAATTTTTGAGTTTTATGTAGCAGAATTACATTGAAGGCAATAGGTTTTGGCTTTGTGACACCTTCAAAAATAGTAACCAAATAAAACCCAACAAACCTACGGTTTTCCAGTCCACTCCAGGGAAGGGGAACCCTGTAGGACAGAGAACTGTTCCACAGGCTGCTGCCCATACTTCTCCCACAACCAGTGGCCAGATGGATGACCTTTAACTTAGCAGCCGAGTATTGAAATCACTGCCCCCCTAGTGGCCCTTAAAAACAGTAATGTAAGTCGTAAGCTTGAAATCAAACACCTATTTTAATAAATACTTCAATAGGGCTGAGTCCCGGGGGCATAAGTGGTTGAGTGCGGGACTGCGGCCAGCGGGCTTGGCAGTTCAAACCCAGCGATGACTCTCAGGAGCAGCTCTGAGTAGCTCCCACAACCACCAGAGGGCAGTGATGCCCCACCAAAAAAAACAAAAAATAAATACTTCAATAAATGTGTTATGAAAATCATAGCATGGCTAGTGAGAAAGCGGCTCTCACATTTTGAGATGTGCTTAACACCCCACAACCTAAGGCCAGAGGCTGGTATCTCATCATGTGATAATCGTCCTGTCAGTAGCTCTCTCCAGGGGAACCCTGAAAATTATGCTTGCTGTTAGTTGTTAATTAGAAAAATACCTCCAATTTTGCTAGAACTCAATGGATTTGAAATAGCTTTAAAGCCCTTTTACATGATTGTAATAGTCCCAGCAGCACCGTAGGTCCCATATATTGGGATGGTAACTGGTCATTCCAGTGCAGAGTGTTGAGGCTGCGTGCTTCGATAAAGGATAGTCTCAGACATGATACATAGGGTTGCCACGAGCAGAAAGTGACTTGATGGCAGTGGGCAGATTATCTGCCTTCAAAATAATCCCAAATTTAAACTCCTTTGTTGTCACACTAATTGGTCCATACATGCAGTAGATTCTTGGTTCAACTGGGAATTGAAGAAGTTCCTTGCAGGATTATTGGGAAGATGGATATGTTTGAGCTGTGTGAAACTGCAAGAGGTATTTTCTGTTGAGTTGATTACTGGATCCGGTCAGTGACGTCAGGCCTGGAGACCAGTGGGGTGGCTCTAAACCCACATGCTGCAGGGTTGCCACAGGGCCTGGTCGGCAACTGACTTCACACGTGACTACACAGGCTCATCACACTCAGAGAACACAGCTGGGAGGAATAACTAATCCACTGATGGGAGACTTGAATGAACAGCACTTTGTGTAAGAACCAACAGGTCAGGTGATAACATTTAAGAGTAGTCAAATTTATGCAGTGCTTCCTGATAGAAACCAATGGGATTGGGGAAAGTATGCAAAGGAGACCAGTGGCTCAATGGGCTGTGCACTGGTCTGCAAGTGGTCAGGTGGTCAGCCTCAGCAACAAGATCTGAACAACTCACTGGCAAACTGGAGTGTGTGCACGTAACTGGGAAAAGTCTAGAAATTATGGCCTGTCAGAAGCTGATGAAGGGCAAAGAAATAACGTGGAGGCAATATCCAACAAGGCAAATATGGAGGAAATGATAGAGTCTTTCAATGACATGGGGTGTGTGTGTACACCACCCTAATGTGACCCATATCAAATCATGTCCCTTTGAGTGTGGGCATGATCTTTACTTGAATGATAAGCAATAGAGCAAAGATAATGGAATAGCATAGCTAAAAAGTAATGCCATACAGCATTCTCAAGACTGGGTTAGCATTTATGAAGAAGCTTGAAAAGGTCTGGGAAAATGGAATGAAACTTTCTACCATGTTCTGCACACTGAACAGTACCAAGTGTGCTGTGCTTCAGCCTAGACCCACGGAAGGGCCGTTAGGTCACTGTTTACTGGAATATGCAAAAGCCTGTACATGAGTATTTATCAGAGTAAGACACTTTCGTATCTCATGTGCTGAAAAGAAGCTGCCTGATGTGGTAACTATTGATATCTGGAGAGTTAACACTTGTAGCCGCCAATTATTACCATGGGCATGGTTAGTGTCCTACTGAACCGTGGGCTGCATTACTGTGATTTTCTTTAGACTCTTGTTTTCAGAAGTCTTCCTTCTTAACCCCCAAATCAGTCTTGAGAACAGGAGGCCACCAACAATGATGCTGGTGTTACTCAAAGCCCAAACTCATCATGAGAAGAACCTGAAATATACAACCTTCCTCTAGTTCTTAAATGCTTCCTCTCCACCACCCCCCCACCCCCCCACTGTCATGATTCTAATTCTATCTGACAAAAGTTCAGCCAGACCAGGAGATGTACACTGGAGTTGGAGACATGGGAATTCAGAACAGATGCTCCCTTCAGGACCCGTGGTGATACTGGGAGGGTGAAAGGTGAAGAAAGGGGGAACCAATTTCAGGCATCTACATATAACCTCCTCCCTTAGGTACGGACACCAGGAAGTGGGTGAAGGGACACATCCGACAGTGTACGGTATGAGAAAATGATAATTTGTTAACTATTAAGGGTTAATGGGGGAGGAGGAGATATATGAGCTGATACCAAGGACTTAAGTGATGGCAACCAACGTACAAATGTGCTCTGTATACAATGGATGCACATATTGATCATGATAAAGTTGTATGAGCCCCCAAAATTAAAAAAAAAAACTCAAGTGTGTGGAACCTGCACAGGTTCTCATAGCTCCTTCCAAAGTGTTCCCACACCATGTTTAAATAATCTGGTGTGAGCTTGGTGTATATTTAGGTATTATATGAGGGCAGTTTTTAGACTTGTTTTAAATTTGTTTTTCGATCCCATTTGAAAAAAAGACATAAGAGTTGTATGAGCCCCAATAACATTTTTTAAATACTTAAAATATTAATGAAAAATATTAAATACTTGACTTCACTAAAAATAGTTTATATTTTTAAAAAAGACATGTCCATCTGTGGGCTTCCAAAATTTTTCAAAAGAACTTAAGATAATTTTTTTCCTATGAACTTTTGAAGCTCCGTGGCATTTTAATTTTCCATTTTTTCCAAAACCAACAGTGCTTGTTATCAACTAGCAAGTTTCCAATAACCTGAATGCATATCTATATAGAAGAAAATGAACTTGAAATATCCAAGTTCCCTTCTCTCAAGTGTGCATTTTTAATAGCTGTCGTGTGTGTGTGTGCGCTCTATTGAAGGATCGTT
Source organism: Nesogale talazaci (assembly GCA_004026705.1). Taxonomy (NCBI): domain Eukaryota; kingdom Metazoa; phylum Chordata; class Mammalia; order Afrosoricida; family Tenrecidae; genus Nesogale; species Nesogale talazaci. The sequence continues at coordinate 118,531 of PVJH01004093.1, read as the reverse complement.
TTATTGGGAACTCAAAGCTCCTGTAACATCAATTGTATCATACTTGTACATGTGTTGCCATAATTTTCTAAACATTTACTTTCTATTGAGCAGTGGGTATCTGCTCCTCTTGATAAGTGCTAATTTTCATATCTTACACCCATCGCTGTCCCCCCATTTTCTGTTCTGTTCCTCTGGGGTGGGGGGGCTGTTTACGTGCCCCAACCTTTTTATATTACAAAGATAAATCGAGGATTGCTATAAAATTGTATAAACCGTTAGACAAATATCAAAATATGAAGCTATTCTTTAATATATCCTCCACCTAGATCTAGTCACGTCGAAGGTGGTGTTTTCATCTAACCATTCGCCCAAAGATTTACACCAGAAACTCCCACTTGCCACCATTGAGTCAACGCTGACCCCCTGTGGCTTTCCCAGACTGTCATTGTTCCCGCGAATAGAAAGACCAGTCCTTCCTCCCACAGAGATGCTTGCAGTTTCAAACAGGCACATAACCATCACAGCACCAAGACTCCTCTTGAGTCACACCCAAGGTTTCACAAGGAAATCTCCTGGGGCAGACCTTGTTACCGGAGAATAAGGAGAATAAGCAGGTATACCATCCATGATAGAAAAAATTTCTCAGTGCAATGTTCCCAGCTTTTTTTTTTTTTTTGCATCACTGCTCTCCGGTGGTGGGAGTAGGAGGCTCAGCCCCACTGCTGGAATTGAAACTCCGTCCCAGTGGGCCGCAGTCCCGCGCACAACCACTACGCCACCGGGGCTCAGCCGCCTTTTTATTTTCAATGTTTTCCATTGGCTTAAAACTTAATATGCCTCAGTGATCATCTTGTGTCCTTCTAGGAAAATTTATCAAGATTAATCTTCAGAAACCCCCTCCCCCAAAACAGTAGCCTTTACCTTTTGAGCTGACCTCTCACCCTTTATTTAACTGTCCCAGAAGATCTCAGAAGCCACTGTTCTGACTCATCTATCCTGATGAACATGCACATTTCTATGTACCGTATGTATGCACACTCGTGAATATGAAGTTTTCCAGCATGTTTTTTTCCCAGCATGTTTTAAATGCAGCTTTTAGTGGTAAAATTAGGTGCCCTTGCTGATATTCGGGTTGGCTTATCCTCAAGTATACACAGGTCTCACCAGCCTAGCCATTAAGGAACATTCTGGCTGTACATCTTCCAAAACAGATGTTTCTTCTTCTGGCAGTCTACCATAGTACTTTTTTTTTTTTTTTAAGAATTTATTGGGGGCTCTTACAGCTCTTGTAACAATCCAAAAACCAATTGTATCGAGCATATTTGTAGCTATGTTGCATCATTTTCTGAACATTTATTTTCTATTCAAGCCCTTGTTCTCTCCACCTCCACCCCTCCATCCATCCCACACTCTTACCCCCATGAGCTTTGAGTTTACAGTACTTTCAATATTCTTTGCCAACACCAAAGTTTAAATGTATACATTTTTCGGTCTTCCTGACTCATTGTCCAGGCTTCCCTTGCATACAACGAGGTGACTGAAAATACTGACCTGGGTAAGGTGCCCCTCATTTCAGACTGTACTGCCATTTAAAGTCTTTCTCCAGGGGAAAAAAAAATCTTTTGCTCTCCTCAAGTCTAGCAGTGCCTCTGAAGTGGCCACTAACTAGAATCTTCAAAAACGTTTCTTCTCCTTCCCATGCCTCACAGATCACCCTCGCCAAACCCAAGTACCTACATATGTAAATTCACTCCGGATTAGCAACTGGAAGAGTCGTAATTTCCATTTGACACAATCCCCTCTTCTGGGTTCAACTGTCAATGTGGTGCCTAGAAACTAATTCTGAAACTATTTCAGAAAATAAAATTCATCGGTATTTCATGCTCTACTTTATATATAGATAGGAGGTGGTATACAGTTGGTGTTATCTAGAAAGCATAAATTTGTCCAGGAAATCAATAGTGTAAGCAATACCTAGAAGAAAAGGCTATCTACATGGAGTAAGCACCATCAAGTTGTACAGGAAAGCTGACATACAGGTGGCTTATTCCATTTCTCAAGGCAAATCACTGCAGGATGTTGGTGGCGAGGAGGTGCAGGGCGTTTACTGAGTGTGTACTGTGGGTCATTTCCTTGGCTAGAAGACTGCAGCTCTCTCTCCTGTCATTGAATCCTCAGTCTTACACTCATACTTCAGATGAGAACACGGCATGCACGTACAAGGCCACCCAGAGAACGACAAGGGTGGGGGAGATGTGAGCGTGGGCCATGAGACATGGAGAGCCTGGACACTGTGCACTCGTTTTAAAGCCCTGTTATAAACGCTGACCAGGTTTTTGAATCTGCTTCAATCTTTCTCCATTTATGTGAAGTCTGTAGATCAGTTCCATTTCATAAAAGAGAAGTTTGTGTCTCCATGGCATGAATTTATTAAACTTCCATGAAAACAGCTAAACAGAAGTTTCCCAAGTAAGCACAACCAGCCACTGTGTCCTTGAGAGCGCATCATCTATGCTACAGCTGGCATCGAGTGAGTCGGCATTGCTCAGTGCTCAAAACAGGAACTAGTTGCTGTTGAGATGACTAACTTACCGGGGATAAAGATGACGCTTTCCGCTCCCATAAAAAGTGACAGACTCGGCAACACACAGGGGTCGCAGGTTCCACCCTGTCCCACAGGGTCGCTAGGGACCACAATTGACCATGGTCGTGAGCTTGCTTTACATGCATCCCAAGGGAGCTTCACTGGAATTTTCCGAAGCAGATCAGGAGATCTCATTTGGGATGCCTTTGGTGGGCTCAAATCCCCAAGTCTTTGATTAGCAAACAAACACTTGAACCTTCTGCACCACGCAGGGACTGCAGTTGGCTATTCATCTTTCTTTTCAAGTATTGCTCACCACCACAGAAAACACAGGCACCATCTCCCCGAAAAAGAAAACCATAGCTAGCTTGTTCAGTTTCCCTGACAACATTCAGGGTGGGCTGACTTCCATGAATTCATCCATGCTTACGGAGACTAAATATTTCTTAAAGCTAGAAGACAATACTTTTGCTTTGTCTATATCTTCCCTGAGGCAGGATTTACTGCTAGTCTATCACTGGAGGAGGGGTCGTGATTGCTGAACCTCAAGTATTACATGGTGTAACTTCATTCTTATTGAAGAGCTTAATGGAAAAAGAAAAGTTTTTATGGTTGACAATTTAGTACAAAGAATTCATAGAGAAATTCAAGGATGGGAGTCCATTTAATTATCTATTCTGTATTGTAGATCACAATAAAATATCAAGAATTCTTCAACACCCCCTCCCCAAAATCCTTTTAAAACCCATTTTCCCCCTTTACCAATGGTTTGCACAAGTAACAGCAATCACTCACAGTTGTGACATAAAATCTGAATTATGAGACATTGTTGTCATTACTTTTGTGAATTACAACTTTGGGCCATATGAGTTTGATATCAATTATCAGGGCAATTCATGCCATATACAGATATAATAGTGTGCCGCAATCTAATCTTAACCATGAGGCATAGTTATCAAGCCCACAAAAGCCAAACAGAGTCCATCTTGAAGGTTATTCATTCACCCTTCCCTGCCCCATTCCACACCCACAGTTCAAAATTCCTATCCAACTAAGTAAATCTGCTTTTCCCAATCAGTTTAAGTCCCACAAAAGGAAAACATCTAAAGGAACTTCAAAGTCTTTTGAAAGGATAATGGAATATACCCTTAATATTTTGAAGCCCCAATATAGTATTAATCTGAAAAACAAACCTTATTCTTGTTAGCTAATGTTTTATATGCACTAGTGTACTCGTGTAATTTTCTAAGGATTCTATTTTTTTATAATTTTATTGGGGCTCTTACAGCTCCTATTAACAATCCATACATCCATTATGGAAGATAATTGTATTTTTACTTAAAAATATAGGTCACCTTCACATATTGAACTATGTCTATCTTTAAAGAAAACAGCAAGGTCTTCACCTTTTCTCTATTTTTCTGTATTTCATATAAGATACAAGTTGTACACAAAATTGGGAGAGGAGCCCAGTGTCAGCTCCCTTTCTTGCCTGGATGAGTTAGAGTCTGGAGCACCCACGGTGAGGGCGTTAACCTGTCCTTGTGAGTTGCTGGCAGTCAGAATCAACTCAAGAGCAGTGAGTTTTGAAGTGGAAATCTTGTAAGAACCATGGAGTGCCAAAAGGACAAACAGATCTGTCTTGGGAAAAGCACGACTGGAGTACTTCCATACTTCGGACAGGTTGTCAAGAGAGACCAAACCCTCAAGGAGGAGGGGTAGGTCTCTGAAGTGGAGGGGCCACAAAGAGGAGGAAGACCCTCAACAAGGTAAAGTGCTATGATGGCTGCAACATATACTCAGGCCCAAGAACAGTTGTGAGCAGGCCCGGGCAGCCTTTCCTTCTGTCGTGAGCAGGTGACTGAGCTGAAACAGCTCCATGGCTCGCCTGAAACCAGACACCATCCAAGGAGAACATGATGGGGAGTCGTTCACTGAAAAAACCTTTCCCCTAAAATAAGCTGGTAACAAGTTACTTCTATTGAACAGATAAGACCTGGGGGCAGGTCACATGGATTGGATCCTAGCTCGGTCATTTCCATTTTGCAAAGACTTTGGGGACAAGTTCTGCACCTCCTTTCCCTCTTCTTTGAATGGATTGTGAGGGGAACTTACTGCAGTGAATTGTGAGGATCAACAAGGGCCTAGGGTGACCCTGGCCCTGTGTGTAGCACTCAATTAAAAGGCTAGAAAAGTTGTTAGGACTGTCATTTCAAACCCCTTTTAAATATGTCCGTTTTAAGTGAATTTGTTAAGATCATGACAACTACTTTATCTGGCCAACCTTTTATAAAGGGTTTATAGGCAAATACCTTACATTTACCTTTAAAAAAAATACAATAAAGGTCCGGTGATTGGGAAACAGCATTACGAAAGATTTAGTGTCAGCAGAATAAAGTCATTTAATGTCATAGCATGTCTGACGAGATTAATTCACTTAAAGAAACAAACAATTTCTTGGTAAAAAAAACATCAGCATTAAGCATCCAAAAGTCTTCAGAGGAGAAACTGAACATTCACATGCAGTGTACGGGCTCTTGACGGTTGACTGTAATTGCTCTTAGGCATGCAGGAAAATGCAATCATTGTGCAATCCGGAAGAGAGGAAAAAAAAAAAGTCTGAAGGTTGCTAGCTTGTGTGGGAAAGAGGGAAATCACTGAGATCATGAAGAGGCCTCTGGCACAAGAAGAGGTGCCAGCTGCATGTGGAACCTGGTGCAAAGTAGAAAAAGCAGGATTGCAACTTGGTTTCTAATTGGAGATAGTGAGAAACAATACCATAGTGATGCTTTTATCAGAGATATGCCTATAAGCAGAGGCAAGTTGAAGGAAGGGCACATGAACTCACTTTGGAATTGATTTTCAGGCAACTATGGGACACTCAGGCCACAGGAGAATATGCAAATCCCACCATTCATTAGAGAAACCTAGGTCTAAGACAGGGAGTAGGGAGTCATTATCAAGTCAGTGATGGTTAGAATCATATGAAAGAGCAAGAAAAATCATCCAGAGGAAGGGGGGGAAAAATCTAAGAAAATGAATGGAAGTCTACCATTTTTGTGGTTTTGTGATATGTATGCCAGAAACTGAAACACCTGACTTAGAAACCCTCAACTTAGCCTATCAACCAAGGGAAGCCAAGCACGAATAAACATTAATCAAGACATATTTTTAGTTACATTTGCTTCTCTTACATAGAAAGTAAAGCAAGGCAAGGCATTTGGAATCAAGTATTCATTCCACTCAGAAAGCAGTAAATGAACCTTATTTTTCTTCCTGTTTCCATAAAAACTGAAGGGTAAATGCACGAGTTTTATTAATTGATTATCTGAGAGCCTCACCACAGAAAACCTATCTATCTTGCAGATGTTCTGAAGTCAAAAGCAAGGACAATTAGAAGTGAACGAGGGTACATGCACATAGATAGAGTGTGACTCAGCTCTTCAAGGCGGGAAGTGAAAAGCTGAGGAGGCCAAAGAAGAGGAGCAAAAGTTAGTGCTCAAAACAAACACTGTTTACTGTACATATAATGCCTTAAGGCCTCAGGATTGGTTCTTCAGAGTGTATGTGTATGTTAACTGGTTAAATTTCTTATCTTTCAGTCAGAATAAATATATAAACATCTTAGGAATCGGGTCTTCGGGAAGTGGCAAAATGCACAAATCAATATTTAGTCTCAGACTAGAAGTCCTTCAGCTTAGTGCAGGAATATATGCTAAGGTGTCAGTTTTATATTGATGACTTCAAAAAGCTAGACAGAACCATGGACATTGCATTTTTACACAGGCACAATAAAATAACTGTTTAGTAATGAAAAATATTTATACTTACAGCCTTACATCACTGTCGTCCTAAATAATGGCAAGAAGTGGAAAGTACGGAAAGGAGATTTTTTTTTTTTCCAAAGGAGACAGATAATATGCTTGCATTTTAGACAATGAGTGTGCCATCAAAGTAATTACCCAGGATCTCCAGACATGCAGGTAAGTGGTGAAATCATTTCGCTTTTCAGGCTGAAATGGAAATCCTCCAAAACTCCAAAGAGTTGTACTGAAAACGTGGAGCAGGGACGGGTGCTGCATACCACCACAAAGGCTCGAAAATCAGCCCAGTCTCGCTGGTCTATATGAGTGACCTTGACCCAAGCTACCTCTTGTAGCCATCTCATATATAGAAAAACTAGCACCAACCTCATAGAGATTTTCTTCTAGCCAAGTGCAATGGGCTTAGCACAAACCAGTTCAATTCCTCTTGCCCTTTTCTCCTTTTTCTTTATCCATAGGATTCATCTTCTAACATACCATGTAATTATTAACATTAGTGCCTCTTTCTCACCACTGGAATTGCTCCACGTGACAAAGGTGTATCTTCTTCACCGGCAGACACCAAACATTGAAAACCCTGCTGGCCCTCAGAGCAGAGCCCTGGATAAATATTTATTGGATGAATACTAAAAAACGATGATGGCATGTTATTCAGGATGATGTGCACAGTACTGCATCAGCCACGGCTAGATTTCATGTGAAATCTGGCTGTGCAGATTCTACTTGAGAGGTCAGAGAATGCGTCCCATTGACGCTGGTTACCAGCTGTGCATGCTCTCTAAGAAAGACTATTAATGGGACTTGGTGGAGACTAAGAACTTGAGATACAGCAGGTCCTCCCGCAAGAAACTTTAGGATTCTCAATCCAAGAAAATGCGAAAGCGCACCTGGAGAAGTGCGTCCACGCAGTACACACAGTGTGCTTTCCCCACATCTACAACTTTACATCAGGAAAAGTCCACAACTGCAAAGATTCCATTAAAGGACCCCCGAGAATGAGAGAGAAGGTGTCCATGCTTGTTCAGTCAGCGCTCAGTGTGTCGTGCCAGCAAGATGCATGTATTCTGTGCATCTATCAATCGACAACAGTTAGAGGAATGCTTGCCTCTGGATTACTAATTAAAAGGTAGTTACAATTTTACAAAACCATATCTCCGAAAGTAAACTAAGTCCAGTCAATACATCCCTTCTGGCCCATCTATCATCACTGTCTTTGTTGTATGCTGTGGACTCTGTCAACTGCACTGCTGATCTAGTATCTAGCTGTCTCCTTTTGACCGTGCCAGTGACTTCTGACCCTTGATCACGGTTATATGGTCAGTTTGTGTCCTTGCCATATCGAACCAGAGGCAGGAGCACTGCAGTCTGACACTCAGAGGTGATCTTCTTAAAGGGACCCATACAGATTTGTGAAGGAAACCCTTCCAAAAGTCCTTGTAACCTGCAGGCATGGCAAGGTTGTTTTAAAATCTAACAGAGGGGGTGAGGGCGAAGGGGGAGGAGGTTTATCCCTACCCAGAATGCAAAAAACAAACAAACACAAAGGATTAAATTACCCCCAAGGCCTCATTTTAAAAATAAGGCTTACAGAAAATTGATGTGCTTTATGCAAATCTTTAGTTAAGATTTATTCCATGAAGATAGCACAGTCTCTTGATGAAAATGGCTTATGGTTTATAATGGTTACATATTTACGTGACTTAAATTACCATGACTAAAAATGAAAGTATATGCAAAAGCAAATAAACACGTATAAAATAGCAATCTTATGATTCTGAAATTAATAACCTAGGAACATTCTTAATGCTGCCATTTTTACTTAAAAAAAAAAACCACACACAAACATGTTTGGTGAGGAGACAGATTTCAAATGCAGAGAGCATTGTAAATTCTGAGGCAAACCTGCTTGGAAAAGAAGCGTATTTTCCATTTGCACTCTACCATTCAAATGGTTCTTTATTTCCCATTTGCACTGTACTTTTAAAAATGGGGAACACGAGTTTTAATATTTTTATATATACCAAAATGAATCCCCCCAAATGGCAACTCTGACAATGATTTATAATTTAAAAAGGTGGGACCTACAGAAAGAATTTGGACCTTAAGACAGAATGCTAAGCAAAAACGGAGTGTGCAGGTTGGCCAAAGCATACCGGCTTTACTCTGTAGAGCCGATCAATAGATATTCGCTTTAAGAAGAGAACGAAGCTGCCGCGTATTTTCTAAATGACAAGGTGAAGGTTTAAATTGTCTCAATCAAGATTCAATTCTTTTCTTCCCAGTTTTTCCAGCTGTTCTCTTCCCATTAAGACTATTCATTGCAAATAAATTCAATTAGTTACAATTGATCATCACCAACATTTATTTATACATCCGTAGTTCTTTCCCTTTTAAGACAAACACTAACAAAGAGGGCAAATGCTAACTGGAAGGACCCGCGTCGGTGTCCTAAGGCAAACATGCACAGCTCACTCGTTCCCAACCAAGAGGAAAATTCCAGTAAGGATCAAAGGACCATCCTGCCTTTTGAAAACATACAAAGACCTCCACTGCATTTCACTTTTAAAATATGCTCTTGGTCAGATTTTTTTCAAAGCATCAAGTTCTTTATTACAAGCAAAACAAACAAACAAAAAAAAACACCACGCGTGTAATTATGCACATTAGCCTAACCACAACTTCTTCCAAATAAGGGCTCACAAGATCAGGTACATTTCTGTCGTGGTAGATTCCTCTAATTGCTTATAAAAGGGGCAATTCTGTTTTGGTATCTGAAAAAGGACCTATCAGGTTTCTGTCAGAGCCACTGGTCTAAATGGCCAGTGTTCCCTTGTGGCAGTTGGACTCAACAACACTTGTCACCCCTGCAGGAGATTGCTGTGTTTGAAACAGGTTTCTCGCAATGCAGCCACCATACTTCTCATAATGCAATTTATATAGGATTCCAGTCAATGAGACGAAATATGGTTTTCTTCTAAACCCTCACAAAAATCCATACCACCGCTTAATCAAATCACATACCCGAAAGGCACCCAAAGCAAGCCATCGTCACACAGCGAAAGACACCCTAAACAAGCAACAGACTACAGCATGCAAGTTGCTTTGACAACGTGCTAAGGAAGCCTTTTTTCAGTTATTCAAATCAGCGGTATAATGAACTCCCCTGCCTCTGGTGCCGTGGCATGAAATGAATAACTCAACTGATCAGAGCCATTCATCACATGTTTAACCACATCCTTACAGATTCAAACATACTTTACATCGCATTAATGCACTCTTGCCCACCCTAGCCTTTCATTGTCCAGCCTCTTGGCTTATTGAGCAAATAGTCCTCAAGGACCCAGCAGAGTACTCTCTCGGTTTTGGAAGCACACAATTCCTCACTCTCTACGCACCAGTTTGGTCATGCTTACTTGAGGGCACACAGATCCATCATTCCTTCCAGAAGGCCATCTGAGTTCCTCTAGTTGATTTGAAACTCAAAAAGAAGCACCTTTTTTTACTGCGAATGTAACAATTACTTTTCATAAAAAAGACATTTAAACCTGGCAAGGGGAATGAAAACCAAGCAAACATTTATAACGGCCAAAGGACAGCAATGACATGGAGTAAGAGAAGGAGCAGCTGTTAAAAATCCACAAGTGAAATATAGCTACTGAAACAACTCCCCGCATTATGAAGGGCTAAATGACTTTCAGAAAGGCTGGACGCCCCTAAAATGATGTGTTTGAGTCGGGATGTGTTTGAGTCGGGCAGCTGTTTCCTCAGCCAGGAACTGATAGACTAGAATGAAAAAGTAACAGGTAGCCAGCAGCCACCACCACCACCTCCTCCCTCCCGCTTAGTGGCAAACACTCCCACCTTCACACATGCTGCTTATTTGCATGTATGAAGTCACAAGTCTGGCATTACAACAGTAATTTTGCTATCCTAGAATCTTTCCCTTTTTTAAATCCTTCTCCTTGCCCCTCTAGTGACCACTGATGCTTCAATTTATTTTGTCTTTTGTAGGGTGCTATACAATTTGAACTATGTGTGTGAAAAGGCTTTGCAAGTGTTCAAAACTTGGTTCCTTCAAGTTTTTCCACAGTGGAAAAATGTTAAATCCATTAGGTGGTAACGGTTTGGGATGATACTCAGCTGAACGGAACTAATACAAGAAGAGAATGAGTCAGGCAGGACAGGTGGCTCAAAAGGTTCCATAATACAGATTGTGTCCTTGCATTTGTAGACAATTGTCCCAGTTCTCTCCATTCTGAAAATGAAGGCATATATATTGCAGCCAGTGTGGGGTGACCACATGGGCCAACTCGGCTGCCGCTAACAAGAAGCAATTTAAAAAACAAAAAACAAGCTCACCGCCATCGAGTCCACTCTTTTTTTTGGGGGGGGGGGCATCACTGCCCTCTGGTGATCGTGGGGGCTACACAGCCTTGCTCCTGGAGAGCTGCTGCTGGATTTAAACCGCCAAGCCCTTCAGCCGCAGTCCTGCACTCATCCACTACGCCACCCGGGCTCAGCCCCGATCCAGTCCACTGACTCCAAGGGACCCGATAACACACGGTCCCATGCATTGGGCATGAACTGGAATGCCACCAGCTGCCCCGCACCTCTCCAGTCTCAGAAACCCATGGGGGGCAGGTGTGCCCAGCACTACAAGGGAGCTGTGCGTCAGCATCCACTCAATGGCGGTGCACTTGTTTTTTTTTTTATCACACAGAGCAGAATATTCCTGCGGGTTTCAGGGAATGCCTATATTGGGCCTGAGGAACAGCTGGTGGACTCGGATTGCTGATTTTATGGAAAGCAGACCCTCTTCACCAAGGTTCCCCAGCTAACAATAGCATAAGGGAAAATGTAACATTCCATTTGAGCACACATGGAAGAATGTATGTAACATTTATATAGGGCTGAAAGAAACACTCACCCCACAGGTCTCTAAAGTGAAAAAGAAAACTTCCCTTTAATTGGTCCTTTGGATCTTTTCAAGTATCTTCTGAAATTACTACTTTTAAGCTAATTTTTTTTGCTTCATTATAATTACATGATTGCTTTCACATTTTAACCATTTATGCCAAATATGAGCTCATAAATTTTAACATCAAGAAAAATAAGTGTATTGGGTACTTTTAATCCTCTGCATTCAAAGAATTTGCCTTAGGATAGCAAGTAATTACAACTGACAAACATCTATAAATTATAAAATGCAAAAACAAAAAGAGTAAAAAAAAAGATAAAATCCACATATATTGTGGATGTATCTGTATTTTCAAACAAATACACCAAACTCGTTGTCATCAAGTTCAACACTGCCTGATAGAGATTCTGTGTGGGCTGAGATGCAAACTGCTTTTGGGAATAGAAAGCCCCTGTTGTCTTTTTCCCTCGGAGCTGTTGATGGTTTTAAACTGCCAACCAAGTAGATCACCACCCAACACATAACCACGACCCCACCAGAGCTCCAATTTGTAATCTACATCACGTAAATATACATACTTGGCTTTATATGTACTATATAAGCATATTTGATATTAGGACAAGTATATATGGGCAGTGAGGATTACTTTATGCCAATCTACATGCTTAATACAAATATGCAAATATCAAATATACAATTTAAATTTATAAGGCAGCATTCATTTCTAGGTTGAAGGCTAAGAGTACTTAAGTTTCCTTTTTTTTTTTTGTGGGGGCATCACTGCCCTCTGGTGGTCGTGGGAGCTACCCAGCCTTGCTCTTGGAGAGCTGCCACTGGATTTGAACTGCCAAGCCCGTGGGCTGCAGTCCTGCACTCAACCACTACGCCACCGGGGCTCAGCCCTAAGTTTCCTTTTGTAGCCTATATTATATATACTGCTATGACAACTTTGGAGTCCTGGTGATGCAGGTGTTACTTACTAGGCCACAATCCCCCTGGTCTGTAAATTGAAACCAGCTGCAGCTCAGAGGGAGCAAGACTGGGCTTTCTACCTGTTAACAATTAGAGGCCCCGAAGCCCACTAGGTGGTCGCTGCGAGTCCATAGTGACTTGAGGGCAGCAGGTTTGGTTATGGTTATTATAATTTTAGGAATCTTCACTTTGCTCTATACTTTGAAAATCTTCCGTAAATAATGTGTGTCAACTCTTACATGTTATGAGGCTTTTGTCATGAACGAACCTCTAGATTAGAAAGTCGGTCGAAAATTAAACGCACAGGTGGTAGGCACGTTGTTTGTGTGACAATAAGCAAACTTGGATGAAACAAACATTTCCACTTGGTTCCAGCTGAAGATCAAAAAGGACACTAAAGCGTCTCATAAAACTAAACATGCCATCAATACAATTTCGATCCTTCCCATCAGCATGTTTACTCCCCAAGTAACAGGCCTGGAAGACAGTATTTATTGAACGGCGCTCCATCCACGTCTAGTAAGGATGTTTGCCGCTCCTTACCAGTTGTGATGTCATCGTCCACAAGGTCATGCTCTTCCTCCTGGACCTTGGCCTCCGCCCCGGAGGTGTCGGGAGCAGCAGTGATGGTCTGAATGGCTTCTGCTGTGACTCCAGCTGAAACAAATGAAAAACGCAGATTTCGCTTGTTAAAGTTCCAGGAAAATAGACCCAAGCCTTTAAGTGCTAGAATTTACTCATTGGATGCCAATTCTTTACTATTTCATGAATATTAACATGCGTTCTTTTGAAAGCTAATAATTTACATGGCTACAGATGATTTCCTTCTAAACAGATCTGGAAAAACAAAAGGATGCTGACGTACACGTTTACTGAACTTCCATGTTTTATGAGTTATTTTAGCTGATGTCGACAGAGAGGAGGACTTGTGAGTGAACTGCTGTAAAAGCTCACTTCTTTTTAATAGTTTGTTTATAAATTGGAGATTGAAAGGGTGGAAACAAAAGTGGGATTTACACCCTGGGTTGGAAGAGGAGAGGCCTTGAATAGAGCACCTTCCTCTAGGAGAGGGCTAGATCTGAAGGCTGATGAGCACCCTACTGGAAGAACCTCCTTAGAGCAGCTGTGGACTAGATCAGGAGATCAAACAATTTCACTGAGTCACCTGAGAACTTGTTGTATGTCAATCTCTTTTCTGGACAACTTGTTTGCCCTTTCTGAATCCTCAGGTTCAATTTTGGGTACAAAACATTCTTTTGAGGAGAGCAATTAAATGGTCAAAGCAATTCTTCGAAAAGCAAGGAGCAGAAGGAGTGCAATTCACAGAGCATTTGTATTACCTTTTAATCTTGGAAGTAATCTAGAGATTTAAATGCAGGAAGGAAAAAAATACAGGAGCATGTGCACGTGTTACATGTATAGTCTTTATGTTTTCTATTTTACTTTTCTACTTCATTTAAGTGGTTCTAATCCACAGTAATAGTTACACAAGACAAAATTCATGATTAACGGGTTTATTAAGAAAGCTAGCACCAGTGCGAAATGCTCAGGGTTGAATTATAAGCATTTGTTACAAAGTTCTTCTGAGTCAGCTAATAAGTGCCCAAAGGGGCACACCACTCTCTTGTGAGGCTCAAGCTGCAGGCATTCAAGTTCAGCAGGTCAGTAAGCCCACCATCCCTAACTAAGTACCTAGCGGCACCCCCACTACTTTACAACTAACGTCCTCCACAAAAGCACTCAGCTCACATGCTCCATGGATTGAGCAGTCCACCACTGTTTCACGTTTCAGCTCCTGGTTCTGCTGCTGCTGTGACATTACATTTTCTGGATTGAGGAAGTTCTCTGAGTTGTCAGGTCCACAGAACGCACCCCACTGCTAGCTCTTATTTGTAATAAAATGGCTGCCTCTCAAAGGGCTCGTTTTATATACAGCAGGAAGGCACGCCTATTGGTAATTTCTTGCAGGTGAATCCTATCTGTCTCTTCCCTCCCTGGGCAGGCAAATTTCCTCTGGTGGGAGTTATATATACATCAGGGATTGAAAGAATAGAGACAAAAGTGGGATTTACATCATCGGTGGAATGAGAGACTTTGATTAGCAGAGCCACGTTAAATGATTTGCTGCCCCTGCAATACGTGTATATATCCCATTTCATAAAAGGGGGTTGAACATGTGTGGATTTGGTGCCCTGGGTCAATCCCCAGCAGATACCAAATGATAGCATTTCGCTTTCCCCGATGCTGCCAATTGTTTGTACCTAGCAATTAGTAAAACATTGACTGGGCCACCCAGGATGGAAAGGTCATGGCCCTGCCAACCCTCAGAGGCCGGCTGCTGTGCAACACTTGGTGGCCACCCTAACGTCGGAAACCCCAGGATGTACAAACGCACACACGGCGGTGTCCAACTCAATCTTGCTGCTTCAGCATTACCAACAGAGAAAGAGAAGAATTTTAGTAGTGAAACCACCAATAGTGACTTCAAACGAGACCTATGAGTAGGCACTTTCCAAGTCCTAATGATTTCAACTTGGGGTGAAAAGGCACCAACTTACTACTAGCACCTGTTCAAAGCTGCCCTGCCCCAAAGCAATCAATCAATAAGGCACTGCTAAACCAGTGTTCTATGTGAAATAACAAAATAACAAATCAAAATAACACTGGCATCCCTTTACAAACGTGTTCTTAATTCATCACTTCGACAGAAGAAACCTCACCTCAGGTGGGGTATGTTTTTCAAGATGTGGAGAGGAGGAGAGGGCCATTCAGTTGCTGCAATTCTAACATTGTGTTTAAGGACACCCCAAGTCAACAGACACTCATACAAGAGTAATAAGAAACCTTATTGGGTAGTCAAGTGAAGATGATGAGGGAAGGCATGAATGTCTTGGGGAAGGCAATTTTATTACTGTTGGTAGGTAAACCGCGAAGAACTATTTCGCATGTGGAAAGAAACACTTAACAATGCTTAAACAGAACCCAAGAGGCAAACAAGTCCACTACTATGTTCCTAATTGGACACTTTTGACCCCGTCTCTAACCAGCCCTTACTGATCTAGGCTGTGTGCTACTGTGTCCTTATGAGGCACACCACACCCTTCAGAGTCTACATCAGAAGGATTCAATGTGGAAACCAGACTAATTGAACTGGGATTTATCTCAAATTCACCTGTAGCAGATTTGAAGATCAGACATACTCCATTGGACTTAAGGCTGAACTGCCCTGATGTGAAAAGCAGCAGATGACTAATATCCCAAATTACAAATCAACAGTCACTGGACTAAAGATCTCGCTGTGAGGGTGCCTAGTGTTTGGCAGCCCTGGATCACCACATACTTACTAATTTAATGCCCTCCTTGCTCTCTTATGACATGTATTAGTATTGTGCCCTATCACCAACCTCCATTGTTTGTGTAGATAGTGTCCACTCACAAGTCAACAATTCATGTAGTCCAGCCTGAAGCAGACCTAGACTTGTACAATTTCCTTTTCTCAATAGTGTTTCAAATTCTATACTATTGGCTAAAATATTGTCACTATAAATAGAATTACCATAGGCTTCAGTGGAATCATTTATAATGTTTTCTATCATAAAATGATAAGGATCCTTCTAAAGGAAACCCGAGACATAGGTAAGCCAAAGATATGTGAATGGATTTGGGGCTTGCACTTAAATTCTGGCCCTACTCTATGAACAATTAGTTCTTATGACATGGTTCTGCTCAATGCTTGCCCTCCTGAAAAGATCAATGAAGATGTGGGTGCCATACCAAAATTTGATCACGAAACCAGATGGTGCCAGAGTACCAGAAAGAATATGGTCTGGAGTTTTAAAAGCTTGTCTTAAAACAGCAGTCACCTAAATAAGGCATCACCTAAGTCTACATGGAAAAAATATACCAGCCTGTGTGATCCAAGGATTGTAGATAATAAAACAAAAATCCACAGGAGGGAATGGTATCAGAGCTTAAATTGTGAACACAGGTTTGAAGGGGGATATGGAGGGTGGAAGGCCCAAATCCATTTGCAGGGTTCCCACACAGATTAAGCCTTTGGGAATCCCCTCTGACCATAGTTGAGGGATGAGAATAGCCTTGCTCTTACACATAGAGCGTTGCAAATTCAATTGTGGCAGATTTAGTTAGGTTAAAATGTAATACCTTATCATTGGATAGTTGTTTCATTTTTTAATATTGTCTGCTTTCTGTTCAGTTGAGTTTTTCCTACATTTTGTCTAGTCATTGTGGTTGGTTTTGTTTGCTTGATTTCTGTTTGTGTTTTGTATGATTTTTTGTGTATGAAATCAATGATAGGTAGTTCTGTAGAAATAGTAACTAGATTGCTAATTGACTGGTAGCATGGCAGAGGAGGATGAGAGGAAATGGGGGACTAACCACTTAGAGGATCAGAAAAAATGTTCTGAGATCATTGTGATGATGAGTGTACAAATCTTAAGATGATTGGCTAATTTAATTGCATGCTCTATGAAGTATATGTCAATAAAACCCTTTATACAGTATTTTAATTATTACAGTTACAGAATACAGTTTCAAAGTAGAGAACTTAGTAGAAGAAATAGCACCCTGCTAATCACTTAATTAAAGATAGCAAGGAGTAAAGCCATCACAAAGTAGAAGGTAGACAGACCATTTCTAGATAGAGATTTGTCTCGTAAGTACACAAATCAAAGGACATTATTTCATATTACTGAATCAAAATATAAATTGGTGAACTCTCCCAATCTTGTTCTTTCCTTGAGCTTGCATATTTTTGTAAATAATCACAGACGGGGAAAGTACATTGAGACACAAGTTTCAGTTGCAACAATTATTTATTTTCCATTTCTATAAAATCAGTGAATCTGGAACCAATAAAGTTTACCAAACTATGTACATTTACTCAATTTGGTCAAACATTGCTCAAAATAACATAGCTACTAGATTCAAGAGCCAGGATTAAATTGAGGATCAGCTAAATATCCCAACTCCAGTCAAAATGCTGAGTTGGAATGATAACCTACTGAACCTTTGCTAGAGGACAGAGGTCAAGAGAATGTACTCTAGAATGAAAGACCAATGGACTACACTCAACTCTCCCATTCAGATGGTGTGGATCACTGAAAACTAATTTTTAACAGCTTTGTCCGAAGGAAATAATGAATGGTGTTCTCATTTTCAAACAATACAGTTGTTTTAAATACAGCTAATCATTATTGAATCCTTTTAGACACAATGTGTGTGTATACATATGGATTTTTTAAGTTGATGCCATAACTTGGTTATCTCAAAGCTCCACAGTAGTTGGTTACATGTTACCTCAAGATAACAGGTAGACCTCACAGTAGGTAGTATGAGGCAAAACTATAGGGCAGACCCCAAAACTAGCCTGGAGCTAGGGGTTTGGTAAAAAGATTGACTACTAAGAGAGAAGAGAAAATCTTATAGCATGATAATAATCTGTATTGGATTATGAAGGTGGACCCCAAAATCATAAAGCTGTTTGCTAAAAAGGGTGAATTTTAATATACATGTATTATACCCTTGTGAGCCTCATTAAAAAAAAAAAAGATGCCATGATATCACTGTCACTAATAAGAACTGTGAACACAATGCTATTTTCAATGAAACAGAATATGCCAAGGGAGAAAAAAATCTGACTTTCTTCCTGGTATTAAAAAAAACAACTGTGTACAGTATAAAACATTCTATAAAAGAGACCAGGCTTACTAGTCAGATAAACCCAGGTGGGACCCTGGGAACAACAACCCTGCAACACATTTCCTGTGTGGAAGAGTCATCAACCACTTGAGATCAAAGGGGCAGCCCTGACCCAACAACAAAGGTCAGAGGCTCACAGGAGGAGGGAAAGGAGGAGGAGGAGGAAGCAGGTGACGCCTGTGGGAGCGCGGACCATCCACAGAGGGCCTACAACGGATGAGTTGAGACACCATGTGTACGGACTGTTCGATGCACACCTAAGGGCTGGCTGTTCCCCTTCACCGAATTCACAATAAAAGTGAAGGGCAAATATCTTCCTCACGGTCAGAGTAAACAAATGCTGCTGGGGCACTTAGAAAAGAACCCACTAAAAACACTCGTAAATGCGAACTTCCATTTCCTGTGTACTGACGATCAAGATCATATCAATGAATCATATGGTGATATTTGGTTCCTATCTCATTTGCTTGATGATCTGTCAAAGCACATCATAAAATCCAACAAGACTTATTGCACTCTGTGCATCCAAATTAGGAGCCCTGGTGATGCAGCAGTTGGCATCTACCAGCCGCTCAGCAGGAGAAAGACAGGGCTGCTACACTTGCTCAGAGGAAGACGTGCATGCAGCCGGGAAACCCCGCAGAGGTCCCTATGAGCGGGACTGAATGCGCGGAGTTTGGGTTTTAGGTTTCCTCATCATTTTAAACTCGTAGAGTGATGGGAATCTCAAAAAGGTTCAATAAAGACATCTTGAGTAGAATTAAAACCTTCCACGCCATCACACAAATTAGGTGATTTAAATATCTGAGAGAAAAATATTGTGTGTTTGAGGGAAAGAGATTAGTCATGCAATGTATTCATGACCGTCCAGTGGCTGCAGCATGGGCATTATGCAGAGGTCACTGGACCAAGTGGGGCTTCATGCCGTTGTACGGAGGCTTGTTGTAAGTCAGAAGTGACTCTGTGGTGTCAAACAACAACAAAAAGACATTGAAAGTACCTGTGAGTGCCCAATCCCAACCTTGTCAAAAAAATCTTTTTAATGTTCTTGCTGTTAGCTGCCATCCCTGAAGAACAGTGACTCTTATATAATGTGACAAAACCTTATATCTGGATTCTATCTCATCCTTGGGATCGGCTGCAAATTGAACTCATATGGTCCATGGAATTTTTAATGGTTGCTTTTTAAAGCAGATCGCCAGGCCTTTCTTCCTAGTCTGTCTTTGGGTGCTCCAGGAAGGCCGGTTCAGCAAACCAGGAGCATGCCCCAGCCATGGAGTTCTGCACAATGATTCCTTCTCCTGCCTCCTGTGGTGACTGGAACACTGCTCTGGTACTAGAAGCTGCAAGGGAGCTTCAAAAGGGGGTGGGCAAGTACGCTCATCTTTCAACTCCATTTTCCCATGAGTTTTTTGAAGCTTCCTATGTCACAAGAATATTTCATATACCAGCAGTCTCATCACCCATGTTGGGTGGTCATCAGCAGGACCGACAGCCTAAGACGTCTGGGAAGAAAGGCGGGGGGATGGACTCTTGAGACAGGAATCCATGGAAACCGTTATGGGGGACAACAGATTGCTGTCGGAATCACTTGCTTTGGACACTTTGCAGTGGGATCAATCACGGACTGGACATCCTGGCTGATGAAGCAGAGGCCCAGGGTGGGCAAGGGAAACCCGTGGTGAGACAGATGGGGACATGCTGCCGGGCTGGGCTGGAATACACAGCCTGGGAAAGGAGAATGCAGGACCAAGCGAGTTTTGGCTGAGATGTACGGAGGGAGGGGGCGAGGTGAGGGGGAACAGGGGTGGCCATGAGTGGTGTCACCATTCAGGTAGCTTTTAGTTTGCGCCATGGATGAAGAGGAGATGCGGGGCTCGGTGGAAAGGAGCAGAAAGGGGGTCTGAGCAGCAGAAGGGAGAAAGAGGGGGAGGGGAGTATTGATCTCCCTGCCACTCACAATTCTAAATACTGAGGTCACTCTTCATGGAAAGAGCTCTTGATACAGGGAACTTTCCCCTTTGTGTGCAGTAGTTTTAATCACTTTAGAAAATTGTTAAATGGTGCACAGAACAATATGCTGTTTCCAAAAACCAGTAATCTCAAACTGTGCTTGCCTCTCCCCACCAGTCATATAAAGTACATCATTCTACATTTTCCCTTCAATTCGTCTCTCTTCATCGCCATTTTATTCCTACTGACGAATGCCGTCTGAGCAATGATAAACAGTACGGACTGGGAAGTCTTTGTCTTTTGTCCTGTGGTAAACTTAAAAATCCAAGATTAAATACCGTAACTGAAAATAGCCGTAGCTTTTAAAAGGCAGCCTCTTGAAGCTGTACCAAAAGAGAAAAACCTTCCGGATCATGATCATTTTATTGGCTGATGGCACATGCAGCGGAAGCAATAAACAATAATACTGCTATGAACTGAAGAGGAAGAATAAATGAACTGCAGCTGATAAAAGAATAATATGCCAACATATTTATAAATATTGGGAAAAGCTCTCTCCCTCCCTCTCCCAGTAACAGATTTCCAGTGAGATGGAAAGATGGATGTAAATCCTGTTTCATCACTTGCTCGCCACTACAGATTCCCAGTGGTCCAAAGAGCACATGGGCGAGGAGACCATGTGCAATGCTCCCAAACCCGGCGTCAAGCAAGACTTCACAAGCAGGCGGAGGCGGTGTGTGGCTCACTGAAGCTTCTTTTGGGGCAGAGGCTTGCATTTACTGGAGGCTGATCTCTGCAGCGACTGACCAGCGTGGCCCACATTCCCCGAGATCTTCATGACAGACAGACTGCCTGCCGCACATTAATTCACTTCACACCACTCCTATCGATCCGCAGCCGCTTCCCGAGTCTCTGTGCACACATTGCCTGTCTGGCTGCCTCCCTCCACATCAGCACATACACACAAAGGCCAGAGCCAGATAACCTTTTGCTTTCCATTAAAGACACAGTATCCACTTTTCCTTCTGGGATACCGTCAGAAATGGAAAATGCAACAGGGTAGAGGGTGGCTGCTGGCAAAGTCCTCCTGTAAGACAAGGTAAGGGGCTTTGCTGTCCCCGATTTGAAGACAGACCTTTTCTGCTTACCTGAGACCAGTCAGTGTATGAAAGGCTGCAGAGCAAGTGGAGAAAAAAAAATAGGATTAAAAAAAAAAAAGCAAGATACCTTTCTGCTTGAAGATATCTTAACAGTTTTGTGAGCCCTTGATGAAATGAAGCCTCATTCATCTTTACTTTTTAAAGAAATCTTCATTTTATTGTCAATGAAAGCCATCTTTGTTTTTAAAGAAATAACATGTTTTGTCTTAACTAGCACCTATTATTATTTTTGACTGTAAGCTGCTTCTATACTGAAGGGAACCTAGCTACTGAGAAATAGAGAAAGAATAGAGGATCCAGCCAGGCAGTGTCCTATACCTACAGAATATTAATGGGAGACTATAAAGCTTTATTACTCCTCTTTCCTAAAAAGGACCTGAAATGACAGATGGTAGAAAAAGAAAAAAATCTCATCTAATACTTTTAATTCATTGCATGCACTTTTTCACAGGCTTCTGTTTGATTTGCAGGCCATGAGCTGACTCAACACCAATTTTGGTTTCATAAGACACAAATAAAACAAAGATTTATTGTGCAACCTGCAATGGGTTGAGAGGCAAAGCAAATCTGGCTTCATGCACCAACACATTCAAGGTCTAACTTAAAATTTTAGCTTCGAGCGGATTGAGAACCCCAGCGGATAGGGACAACTGTGGGCCTCAGGCCTGTTCAGGGCATGGTCTCCAAGAAGCCTTCTATGGAATTTCCTAATTTTGTTTTTGTTTTTTTGGAAGGGGGGCTAAAATTATCCAGGAAAAGGTTACACCGCCACATGGTAACAAATACAGTTTACTTTATACCTTCAGTACACTAACTATGTTGTCACTGCTTATAATACAATAAATTGCTTTGGAATTTAAAAACACTGAAACTAATATAGGCCAGTGAACTGGGACGACTTTCTAAGAAAAGCCAGGATCTGGTCTGAGCCTGAAGGAGTGGGGCGGGATTTGCCAGTAGAGGTAACAGCAAAGCAACCAGACCAGCAGAGACTTAGAACTATGCAAAGTTCCTTCATTACCTTAAATATTCACGGAGAAGCCAGGCTAGGATGTGACAGGGCTTAGAGCAGGTAATTGGAAAAGTAAGTGACAAAGACATCGCCTTGACCTTCTGCTGAGCTCCTGTTGCGAAATTAAGTCAATAAGGAGAAATGAGTCGGGGAGATCACTTGATTTGAATGGTGTTTTAGAAAGCTCTCTTTTGGAGGAATGTGAAAAAATCCCTTGGAGAGAAGAGAATAAAGACAGTGGGGAGACCAATACTTTTAAGTCTGTGCCGACTGCAGCCCAGGGCATTTGCTAGAAGTGTCAGAGGGAGGATAGAGTCCACCTCTCCAGGACTTTCCATTTAACACCATATCCAGAGTGCACAGACACACCCTTTAGAAACTGTCACTGGGAGAAAAAAAAACAGTCCACTTGAAAAGCAATGAACTACCTTTATTTAAACAACAACAACTCAAAACAACAGGGTAAGAAGGGGGAAGTCAAGTTAACAGAGAAGCCCTAGAATGAGTGTATTCATTAACTGTATTTGAATGGTGACTCTGCGACATAAAGAGCCACAACAAGAAAGAACCTCACCCTCCAGAAAGTTCTATTGTTGGTGGGTGCGACAGCATTTTGGATGACTGAGACGGAACCCTGGTGGCAGAGTGAAACGCCCCCTATAGGGTTTTCTTGGCTGTTGTCTGTAAGGAAGTAGATCTTTCTCCCGTGGAGTCCGAAGGTGGGTTGACACCACCAACCTTTCAGGCATTGGCTGAGCACCAAATTGCTGCGTCACCAGGACTTCGAGAAAACCTCCTACCTACGTGGAGCACGCAGATATGTGGAGACAAACCAGTGAACAATGACCTTTGCTCAAAGGCAAGGTCACTGAAAGGAGATATCCGAGTTAGGCTTGGAAGGCAATGTGGGCATTTACCATAGCCTGATGGTCAACAACAAACCCACTGCCATCGAGTCATTGCCAACTCCTGCCCACCTCAGAGGACAGAGTAGACTTGCCCGTGAATTTACAAACTCTTTCCCAGGGTAGAAAGCCTCCTCTGTCTCCTGGGGTGGAGCGACGGGTGGTTTCAAACTGCCAACTTTGCAGTAAGTGGCACAATCCTAAACCACTGCATCACCAAGGCTCCCGTATAGAATGAGTATCAGCCACTCCCTGGGAGAGAGATGGCGCTTTCTAATCCCAAAAAGAGTTACAGCCAGCCGAGCCCTGGTGGCACAGCGGTTGTGTGCGGGACTACGGCCCACAGGATTGACGGTTCAAATCCAGCAGCAGCTCTCCAGGAGCAAGGCTGGGCTTCCTACTCCCACCAGGGTAGTGATGTGAGGAAAGAAAAAAAGAAAAGAGTTACAGCCACAGAAATCCACGTGGGCAGTTCTTGTGCTCGAGGGTCTCAGAGAGTCAGAACTGACTCAATCTATGGCTGTGAGATAGGACAGGGAGGTGGCTAAAGAGACAGATAGAAAAACATACCAGCTGAGCCCCGGGGGCGCAGTGGTTGTGCGCAGGACTGCGGCCCACTGGGACGGAGGTTCGATTCCAGCAGTGGGGCTGGGCCTCCTACTCCCACCACCGGAGAGCAGTGATGCCCCCCCAAAAAAAGAAAAACATACCATATTTTGGACCCTGCTTTTTAAAGCTTGTTACAGCCATTTTGCATGGTCCACAGAATCTCTGAATTATATATTAATGTCAGCCACTGCATGTGCTACAGCATAAAATATTAATGCTAGGTTGCATACTACTCCCTTATTATCGGGCAGCATACACTTTCTTCTTTCTGGGATAGGAAAACCCTCAACAAGATGGAGTGACACAGCGGCAGCACTGAGCTTGGGCATAGGAACCACGGTGAAGACGGCCCAGCACTGGGCGGTATTTCATTCTGTCGTGCAGACGGGCTCTGTGGGTTGAAACGGACTTGATGTCATCTCACCATAACATAATGAGACGGATGTTTACTTTTATACGGAGTTCAAAGGTTTGTTTATTTTTTTCTGGAACGAAAGTTAAACGGTCCTGAACCGTTCTGGCAAGAGAAATAAAAGTGACAAAGCGATCCATAGGCATCCCCCAAACCTCAGTTAGTAAAATGTTGACTGTCATTGCATAAGTACCAACTCTCTCATTCTCATGGTTGTAACTTCCCCCCGTTAGCCTCCTCCCTCATCTCTGGCACAGGATCCAGGTGCCTTTTTCCCCGGAATTTCCTTCAAAGCACCTGGCTCCAGTGCTGGAGATGGGGGAGAGGAGCCTAACCGCTGGGAGCTGCAACCATGAGAATGAGAGGATTGGTTACCATGCAGTGAAAGTCCACAAACATTATCCTATCTGACGTTTGGGGACGACTGTGGATCGCCTTATCACTTCTATTTCTGTTGTCAGAATAGTCAGGAATTCCTAACCATTTAATTTTTGTTCCAGAGAGAAAAATAAAACAAAAAACAACCCCAGGAACTTCTTATAAAATTAAACACCCATTTCACTGTACATAATAGAAAAAAGAAAATGTATGCTGCATGATAACAAGAGAATATTATACGATCTAGTGTTAATATTTTATGCTGCAGAACATGCAGTGGCTGACATTAAGGCAACAATTCAGAGGTTCTGTGGACCATACAAAATGGCTATGATAGGCTAAGCTTTAAAAAAAAAAAAAGCAGGGTCTGAAATGATTCATATCTATCTATCTATCTATCTATCTATCTATCTACCTACCTATCTCACTGTCATCGAGTCATTTCTGACTCAGTGATCCTACAGAAGGGAGTAGAACTGCCCCTGGGAATTTCCAAGACGCAGTCTCTATGAGTGAAAAATCTCAGCTACTCACAATGTAAGCTTGCCATCCTGATGATCTCCTATTGACATTAATTGTATTAATAATACAGAAGTCTGCTTTTTGAAGTAAAGAGAAAAATTTTTAAATATGATAATTTCTTGTGTGGGTGCCCACAAAATCACCATCTCTCTCTTATTTTCTTGAAAATCTTTTTCCAGCTTAGTATTAGATAGTAAAGGCTCTGGTTTTAGGCTCCTTTTCAGTGTGAGATGCTCAGGTCTTATGAGTACTCTTAAATTGATTTTGGCAAATCAAAACTCAGACCGTTTCCATCACACGAGAAAGGCCCCTTGTAATCCATACCACTCAAGCCCCATCTCCACCACAGAAAAACACCAACGACCTCAGGTCTCTTGCCCTACATTAGTGTTGCTTATTCTAGACGTTGGCATAGAAATCTACTTTTTTGTGTCCAGCTTCCTGTTGTTTTGTCAGTCGTTCATTCCTTTTATTTGCCATCAGATGACTATCACAACTTTTTATCCAGTCAAATGCTAAACATCTCTGGTTTTTTCCATGTTTTGGGTATTGCAAATCTTACAGCTATAAACAAAACTGCATATACCTTTGAGTGGAATTATGTTTCCATTTCTAATAGGTAAATATCTAAGAGTAGAATAACGGGCAGACAATGTATGTATTTTCAGAACTGTTTCTATTAATGTTGTAGAGTACTGCAACCTATACTATAGTTCCCACATTTTTAACTTTAGATAAAATGTTTGCCCAGCAAAATAAAGTTTTGTGATTTTTTTTTGCCCCAGAAAGATTTGGGGAAACCTCCAAAGCTCTATAAGAAAATTCTCACAACAATCATAATAGTACATGTGAAGTGAAATAAGCTAATAGAGGTTATCACATTTTATTTTGTTTTTTAAGCACCTGAGAAAGCAAGTTTTAGATTAACATGGGAACTTAAATACACTAGTCAAGTGAACATACTTTTTATGGTGATTACATAATCTGTAGTCAATTTGAGACTTATGAGGGAAGGAGTGAAGTTTACCTGTCAATAAGGTCACAGCTTGCAGATAGAGGCACTAAGAAGATAGAGACAGGCACTCCCTCCCTCCTGGGAGACATAGCAGCTGACAAGACACATGGAGCTACACTACTGCCCTGAGCTGCAGGAGGCCCGTCAGTGCTGAGATACTTACAATGCCACTGGATCCACAAGACTTCCCACCCACTGGTCTGTGATCTTCCAGTGTCAGGCATCATTGAATTTGTGAGTCTGAAGAGGACTTTACAGATTGGTATTGGACATATGGCCCAATATCAGATTTATGGACTTGATCTGAACTGGGCTGGGATGTTTTCTCAATATTCAACTGTTCTTGTATATAAAGCTCTCTCTCTCTCTCTCTCTCTCTCTCTCTCTCTCTCTCTCTCTCTCTCTTTTTTGGCATCACTGCCCTGGTGGGAGTAGGAAGCCCAGCCTTGCTCCTGGAAAGCTGCGTCTGGTTTTGAACCACCAACCCTGTGGGCTGCAGTCCCGCACACAACCACTATGCCTCCGACGCTCAGCTATAAAGCTCTTTCTTATTCACATAGAAGTGTCTATGAATTTGTTTCTCAAGTCTACCCAGTCTGACACACTTTTCTTTACAAATGATTAATAAATATCTTTAATTCATCTGTATTGTATACTGATTTTATGAATGTCCTACAAACTTTTCTAATATATTGAATTTGTTATCTTAACACATCCATATTTTAAATGCTTAATTCAAAATTATACCAGCCTAGAGAGAGATGTTAGAAATTATTTCCCAAACACACTGATCTAATCCAAGTGAAATTTTTAGTTTACTTGATTTTTCAATTCATAAGTCTTAGATAATGTCCATTAAAATAACTAACAATATAAATTTAAACTCACTTTTCTATGGCAAGGCTATCTATCCTATCTTTTAAAATATCTCTTTTAACAATTCTTTAGGTGCCAGTCTCAGTGTAAATATTGTCATTAATGGGAGGGAGTTGGTGAATGCCCTCTTTCATTGTACCTGCTTAGTGTTTTGTATAAGCTACTTCAATGATTAATACTATCACCATCTACAAGAAACTGAGACTAAGAAAGGGTAAATTACTAGTCCAAGGGCAGCATAAGGCCGGAAAGGGTAAATGCAAACATTTATAAAGATATGTTTTCATCACTAGTATGTATTTGTTTATACAATGAGGGTTTCAAAAAGTCTGTGGGGGAAAAAATGGAATTACAGTAACCGATAATGGAATTTCTCCAAGAATTTTTCGAAGTTCCTCGTGTATCCTAGGATGACAATGGGATTCATTTATATCCATCAGCTTTAAGGTACTTTAAAAAATAGACATTTATACCAACCAATCCATTAAAACAAGCAATAACTAAATTCGGCCACTCACTGACATCTGATATGTGCTTGGGCAACACAATTGCATCTAAACATTCTCTTATCCTGAAAATTCTTAACTTGAAAGAGTAACTTCCAGCTGAGCCTTGGTGGCACAGTGGTTGTTTGCAGGACTGCGGCCTACAGGGTTGAGGGTTCAACCAGCAGCAGCTCTCCAGGAGCAAGGCTGGGTTTCCTACTCCCACCAGGGCAGTGATACAGGGGCAGTGATACACTGAGAAGTCGGGGGGTGGTTAACTGAATGCCTACTAAGAGCTTGGCAAAGAGCCCTGGTTGCACAGTGGGTTAACTATTGGGCTACCTTCTGAAAAGTTAGTCGTTCAAACCCACCAGGTGCTCCATGAACAAGAAATTGGGCTCTCTGCTTCCACCAAGTATAAAGCCTCAGGCATCTGGGGAAGCAGTTGTACTCTGATTGGAAATCAACTCAATTGCAGTGGGAAGCACTTGGTGCTGGGTTATTTGGGGACAAAACGAAGGTCCTGGACCTGGATCTCAAGAAGATCTGAGTGCAATACTTACGATATGCTTTTTTTTTTTCTGTGCAGATCTTGGGGCTTCCTTATCACTAGGAAACATATATTCAGTCTCAAAATGTGAATGTGCATTTACACACCAAAACATGAAGGCAGGCATAAAATGGGAAGCCCCAGAGAAAGCTAAGAAAGCAGGTGGATGTGACAGGTTTCCCTCCGTCTGGAAGCATGGTGTGACCGCCTCAAATGGCGAAAGATGCAGGCAGATATCCACACACCATCATGAGCACCACGTTTCTGTCCTGCACACCATACCTCTGTTCCTCACTCTGTGACTCCCACAACTCCATCTCTGACCAGGCTCAGAGCGAGCCAATGACTGAGATGAAGATGGAAGGTTCAATTAACCGAGGAGTAAGGAAGCATCCACCGGGGCCTCTGGCAGAGCTTCTTAAAGAATTAACTTGGACACAATGTTATCAAAATAATGGAGGCTGAGTAAGAGGCTCACTAAGACAGCAGAGGCAGTGCTGCAAAGTGCAAGCAGCATATGAACTCGTCTCATGAGCTCCCTTCCACAAATGAAGAACACGAAGCCTACGGGAGAACTGTGGGAAAGGTAGGAAAATCAGGAAAAGGAAATAAGTCTCGTGACAAATTAAGTCTTATTAAAGTCATTGTCATTTCCGCGTTCCAACATTGTTTTCCAGCTGAATAAAGACCATTTCCCTTGGCCAGGAGGCACAGTCTCAGAGGCCTGCACTCTCTCCACAATCACTTGGATCCTATTGCTTTACTGCCCATTTCATTACCTGCCCACTGAACAGACTAGACCCCATGAAGACAAGAGCCAAGATTGTCCACGATTACCTTGTGCACCATTATGTTCTCCGGTGCTGGCTGTCATTCAACAGCTATTCAGTGAGGGAGAGGAAGAGGAGGGAAAGTCACTGAACAATTTGCTGTGATCAGGGGTTGGTTCAGTCCTGTCAAAGGGAGGACAGGTTTACATAAAATCTTATATGAAACCATGAAGTGTTGTTTTAGTTGCTTATTCTTTCCCAGAGGCAGTTCTACATGCAAATACACAGTGGTCGTAAATGAAGCTATCTGGGGCATAATGTGCCCCAGGGGTGATGTCTATGTCATAGATTCTTATTACTGATGAAAAAGACAAATTATACAACTCATTTATTAAGGAAACTGTCTACAAAGCACCTGAAAACACTAAATGAAAAAGAGAAACGTAAATCAGCGACTTTTTGCATAAAGAACATTGGGGAAAAATGCTGCCTACTTAATGGAGCACAGTTCTTATCTGCTGATTCCTCGAGCTAGCCTCTGAAGTGAGGAGAAGTGAGATATACTCAGAGACTATATTGAAATCAGAAAGAAATTGGGAGGGGGGGGAGACAGACAACGATAAGATCACAACAGTGAAAGGCCCCCCCATTCCCCCAGCTTTCTTTTTTTTAAATCTGCAGCCCCTAGCACAGTCCCCTCTTCCAAGGACGTGAACAAGACACATTTTAAATTGCCTCGTTGGAGACGGAACGAAACCCATTCATCCCCAGGAGTCCACAGATGGGGCGGTTTCTCAGAGATGCAGGCCCCAGGACTCCGAGTATGAGGACTCATCTGATGGAGAACTCTGGCACAGCACGTGAGCTGGTTCTTCTCCCTTTCCTATCATGCCCCTTGCCAGTTTCATTACCTATATGACTTAGGAATGGTGTGCCACTAATTAAGCTCTCAGTTGGTCAGAGACTGCATCTGCCTGTCTTCTTTCTGTCTCGAATAATCTATGAGAAGGTCATTTTTCTTTTTTTCCTGAATTCACAGGAACAATCCAGCCAACAGAAGACTTATGGTTTGATTTTTTTCCTCCTTTAATTAAACAAACATAAATCCATATCAATTGATAGGTCGTCCCTGAGATCCCTTCCTGTGGCTTTAAACTGAATTTGTAAGGAAAACTTCCTCCCAGGGGTTCTATTTTACCCCCACTTTGGTGCAAAAAGAGGCCCAATGCCTTTGGGGTGAGTTACAAGGTGAACATGACCACGATGCAGAATTTGTTGTGATCCTGTCAAGAGGGGCCCAGGTTTAGATAATGTCAAAAGACATTTCTGAGGACACTTGTTGAAGATTATGTGGTTCACACCCAAATAAGAGCTAATACACCCCAAATCCACTGCCAACGAGTTGATACTGACTCAAGGTGATCTTCTCCGGGTTTCTGTGGCTGTAAGCCTTGACAGGAGCAGACTGCCTCATCTTTCTGTGGCTGGTTGAAGTGCTGGCCTTGTGATGAACAGCCCTGCACTTCGTCAGCACCACTAGGGCTCCTTAGAGGATCGCACCGACCGCTATGAGGAACAGAGGGGGACATCCCATCTGTCTCCAGGATGTGATTTGCAAGATGTGTCTTAAATGAGAAAGCCTGGGTGTGAAGATAAGCGTGAGTAGTGCATAGCTGTTTAAGGAAAGGAGACAAATGAATAAATACTATGGATTCCTTACTCTTTGACACGCGGGCCGGAGGATAAACTCAGATGAGAGAAGGAAAATCGACTCAAAAAGGTTAAGGGAATGTACTACTATAAATCCAGAGTATTGTATGTGCTTTATGGCCAAAATGACAGTGTATCTGTTTGCATCTGCCCCAAACTACCAGCAGTAGAAAGGAAGCAGATGGCAGTGAGGCCCAGTGGCACCCAGTGATGTTGGGAAAGAGCCCTGCCCATTGAGAGGAGCCTGGCGTACCCACGAGCTGGTGCAGGTCTGAGTCAGGACCCGCATGGAGTCAGAACACCTTGCCAGCAAGAGGATTCTGGTGCCAACCTACAAGGTTCCACTGATCAAGGATGGGACAAACTGAAAACTGAGAAGGAGGAAAACTATCATGCATCAGAAGAGAATGTGTTTTAGTTCACTCAAGAGAGGAAAGAAAAAGGACCACCCCATGGGGTTCTTCTATCCTTCGTGACATGTAGCTCAGGGTAGCAAATAGCTTTTGAGGAAGAAAATTTTAGAGAGTTTTCCAGCTAATAAATGAATAAGGTACAAGAGAATTATGGTATCAGGATTTGCTACTCTAATAAGATGTAGGGCAGAAATTATTATAGTACAAACTTGCTCAAGTCTTTCACAATGAGAGAGAGAGAGAGAGAGAGAGAGAGAGAGAATGAGGATGGGGGAGAGAATGAGAATGGGGGGAGGAGAGTGGGAGAGAGGAGAGGGTAGAGACATTTAAAGAGATGATAGATAAGTAGATGGATGCGATGGATGGACAGACACATGGATGGATGGATAAGGAGATATATGACTGAGTGGGAGAGTGCAAGTAGATAATAGATGGAAATCCCACACATTGAAAGAGATACAAGAACCATGTCAACTAGCTGTAAAGTATGGCCTTTAATTTGAATTTTCAAGAAATATAAAAAACAATCCTCAGATGATTGGAAAAATACAAACAATATGGTTATCTGATAATATTCATGAATACAATTTAGTTTGGTAGGCATTACAATGGTATGAAATTTTTATCATTTAGGATAAAACTTAGATATTTATAAAGTCCATTGTTGCTGAGAATTACTTCAAAGTAGCGGAGGGGGAGAGGTGGGGATATAGATGAAATAAGACTGGATCGTGAGCTAGGAACTGTCACAGTATCCTTTTTTTGTGTTTGAAATATTCCAAACTAAAAACTTGCTTTTTTAATTAAAAAAGAAAACATATCTCTTATCCAATAGTGCTCCACAGAGTTGTGTTTGGCATGTAAGCCTACCCTCTAACGAATGATCCCGAGAGTTCTATCCAGGATCTCCAAGAGGTATCAATTTTCTGATAAGTAATAAATAGTCATATAATTCCTTTGAGATAATCCCTATTTGATGTATTTTCTTCCCAACACCCTTCTTATTCCCCAATCCCTGCTGACGGGGTGGCTCGCATACCTGAAAGGGGGAGGTTGGTCTGGTTTTGTGAGAAGCCTTTTAAAAATGCTTTCAACAAAAGGCAAACACCTAGCCCATCGATGCAATCCTCCTCTGGAGTGTGGCTGGCAAATACCCAGAGCGCACTCTTCTGTTGCCCATCCTGATCGTCCCACGCACACCACGGGGCCATGGGGTCTGTGCAGCCAATGATCAAACGAGGAAGTGGGTATATGCAGACATCCTCAGCTGAACATTCATTCTCACACAAACTCTCTTGTGGGTGAGTCTTTAAATATTTAGTGTGATAGAAAAATCATCATCAAAACCAAAGTAACATGCTTTTTGAAAAGGTCCAAATATTGACACACCCTCCACATAGGACGCGTCACAGAAGTGTTACTGCAGTTACTGCAGTGGGGGATTTCTACTCCAGTAATAGCTTTAGCCTCATGCAATGATGATTCATTATGTTAAAGGGACAAAAGGTGATCATTGTAGATGTCTGACAAGCAGATTGTGGCTATTAAAAGATGACTGAATGAGTGTCATTATACATTATACAACTCTAGTTTCATTAGAACAAATAAGTGTCAAAACCAGACAGTTGGCCAACAGTCCCTAAAAAGTTAGCCCATTTTAAATAACAGTGCTAACCCACAAATGCGGTATATTGAAAATTGCTTCTGTGCTTGCAGGAGACAACACATTTCAGAAAACCCCCTTAAAGCACCTGCTGGGCTAGCACTCTGCTCGTGTGCAGCATGAGGTGCTCCCTACTCTAAAGAACACAGTCATCTCTGGAGAAACAACATGCCTGTTTCCCAAGTTGTCATACAGAACCATAAGAGTTATAGAGAAAACGGCACGTTGTCCTACATGATAACAAATTTTTGTAATTGTCCTATTGAATGGAAAGTTTATATTGACTCTAATTCTGACCTGCACCACTGTATCACATAGTGTGTGTGTGTGTGTTGTGTGTGTATTATATGCATGAGAAAGATGGAGAATGGGAGTTATTTATTATGGTAAGAAGGCCTTTTTAGGGAATAATAGATAGTTCAGTGATTTCTACTTGTGCTAGATAGAACTGCTAAAAACAAAAGAAGAGTCAAAGGCAGTGGCTCTCGACCTTCCTAATGATGCAACCCTTCAATCCAGGTCCTCATGTTGTGGTGACCCCCCCCAACCATACAATTCTTTTCATTGCTACTTCATAGCTGTCATTTTGCTACTGTTATGAATCAGGGGACCACTGTGAAAGGATCATTCGACCCCCAAAGGGGTCACGACTCACAGGTTAAGAACTGTTGGCCTAAGGGTTTTGTTGCAAAAGAAAGAAGCATTTTTTTTCGCTAAAAAGTAGAGCTATAAACTGCCTACAAAAACAGTCCTTGTAATCTGTTACGTTGAAACTGTGGTTTCACACAGAAGGCTGTTATCTAAATGTTTGTACAAACACAGACTTTTTCATTCCCCTCACTCTATACAACAAGAACCTGTGATAGAGACAGGGAGGCACTGTATCTGGGGTTACAGTTCATTCACAGGTCTTCGGACTGACTGCTTCCCACTGGACTCCCCGCCAATACTCTGATTCAGCACCTCAGTCACTTACATCCTCTGAAAGATACTGGGGGCAGTGCGGGGGGCGGGGGGGAGAGACAAGATGTTCCTCTGATTTGCAAACTGAAATGAATGAACCCAGATAGATCTCTGGTTGAGAACCACCTTTCCCATGATAGGATGTGGAATGAGGAGGCTTGGGTCCAGGCCTCCCATTCATATCTAGTAGGAAAAGCTTGGGTGCTTTCAGAATCCCAATTACATCTCAAAAATAGGTTACATATGAGATTCTGAAGTCACTTTAAACTAGAAATAAATATTTTATTAAAGGCATCAGGAATTTCTAGGTTGACAACAAATATCTAGCCCCCCGCCATCTGCCATCTGCCCCACCTCCACCCATCACCTCATACTCAGAGAGTCGTTCCTGGTTTAGCTTCTCTGACCTGAGGCTTTATCAGCTGCGCTGAAGTCTGATCCTTGCATCCTGGGGGAGGCAAACAAATAAAAGAACAAAACGAACAGCCAAATAAGAGCTCACAGCCCACATTAGGCAGGAGGAGAGAAAAGGCCTTCTTCATTTCCTGCCTGAGCTACCTAAAAAATAAGCCACTCCACATCTCTGTCCCTCCCCTCTACCTGAATAGGTTTAATAATGTTTAATGGTGACGACAGGGATGCACTCTCAGGATGTCTCAAAATCAGCAGGATGACTCATGTGTGAAGAAGCATCCCCCCTCTTCCAAGTCCATTCCCCAACATGGGGGCTGCTCTCCTGCCCAAGCCCACATCTCACCCGTACCTTTGTGTCCCGTTCTCTTCCTTTAGGGAGCTGTGACTGCCCCCTAACTTGACTACAGGAACCATGTTTAAGAACACGCACTTAAGAGAGGCAATGGTGGCAGCCTGCATCTAAATCAAGCAAGAAAACGTTCCTCTAGTGATGGGTAAATTGTATTTTGAAACAATACAGAAAATATGTACAGAAAAAAATTACAAAAATACTAAGCACTGTTACAGCTGACTGGATTGGCATTTAACAGGCTGAAAAGAACCAGATCAATCTCAATCTTGCTGGGGTCAATTCAGGCGCTCCAACCAATAAAACAAAAAATGTTTTTCTTTACGTTTGTGTACTAGAGGTGCTAAAATATTAAGCAAGTCTGCAAATGTCATGCACGATGAAATCATGTATAAATATTAAAACACATATTTGTATCAAAATCCACATTATAAAAGTAGATAGTGGATGCAATAAATCTTCAGGACAATATTACTAATGAAAAATATAAAACACTGTACCAACCAAAAAAGAAAGGAGAGGAGACTGGATTGAGTAAAGGTATCTTAGTCTAATTCCATTATTTTAATGCTAAAACTTAAAAACCCTAGAATAAATGCTACCAGAAGCTATTTCAAGGAAAGTATTATAGGGGCAAATAGCTGTATTTTATTTTTTTGCAGTTACTGTTATCCTTCTATATTATTAGATCTAGCCTGTCACATGGAGACCATGATGAAGTTTTAAACTAAAACATTAAAACAACGCAAATATGTCTAATAGCCAATCAAGATAGAGGCAATGAAACAAGAAAATGAAATAAAAGCATAAATTTTTCACAGCCGAATCAAAATTGAATTTATGCATTGTCAGTGTATAAGATTTAAAATGTCACAAGGTTATCAACTCAGATATGTGCTCTCTAAAACAAGTTGGACAGGATATTAGATATCTCAATTGGAATTTTCTGCAGTAGAACCAAGAAAACTTGTATTTAAAAGCATACTAAACATTTGTATTCTTACAAAGACGTATTCCCGTATTCATTTGCAGTGTTTTGTGAAGGACTGTATTTCCATTAGCATTATAAATTTTGGTTCTTCAGCAAGTCAGCAAGAGACTAATGGCACAAATCAATATCAAACTCTTCATAGCAACTAATATTAGGTCATTTATAATAACAAAGGCCACCAGAACCTCAGCTAAAGGTCGATCAAGCCTTTCCACGTGAACACCATTTTACAACACACACACACATACATGTTACAGGTTGAACGAGTTTCTCTCTTTTAGCATCATCTTCAGAGGCTTCACTGCTTTCAAGGTCTGGAGGCAGCTTAGTGCACAGACACCACAGAGCAAGGCAGTCACGCCTCCTAGGGGCCTCGCTACCAACTACAGCTCTGGGAGAAGTGACAACCGTCTGTGCTTCCAGGGAGCGGAAAGGATGAGTCTTAGGAAAGAGACAAAGAAAGGAGTATGAAAAAAAAAAAAAGACTGCAATAATTTCGTATACTCAGTTCTAGAAACTCTTCTGCCACCATCAGCTGATCATCAATCCTCCCTCAGGGGGAAGCAGTCAATGAGTGGCCACGCTGGAAGGAATGTTCCCCGTGACCTCAGTGCTACACAAGGAGTTCTCTCTGTTTCCTTTCCTTAGGCTTCACTCCATGCTTTGTTCCCCAAAGTGGGGCACTGTCCTGGGACTCCTACTGAGATGCTGCGACCAGACTGCTGGTTGTACAAATTCTATGGCCACTTCTTCAAGGTCCTCTCTGTGGGGTCCCTCACCAAACATCACTTGGTGACAGGGTTGCCTGCTTGTTTCCAGGACTTCTTAGCAGTCTTCTTAACCAACCCCTCTAGTCAGGCTTTTTCTTCACTTATCTCTTTACTGATTAATTTCTAAGACTTGTAGAGAGAATATAATAAGAAAAATTACAAGATTATTAAATATCACCTCCGAGAAGTCAAAGCCCATGAAAGTAAAGGATTTTCCTTTAGACGGCTGTGACCGATGAAGAAGAAATTTCATTGTTATTCCATTAGGTTAGTGGCCAAGTATAGATAAGTAGCACAGTTTAATGCTGTTAAGTACATGATCAGTCTAGAGTGCTTAAAATTAAGCTCCATGGCTCTGACACTCTGGGAGAAAAAAGAGGAACAAATCTCTTAGGTCCCCAAGAAGCCCTGCAAACAGATACAGCACAGACACAATGTGCTTTGCATAATATCGTTGGTCTGAGACAAACCTTTTGGGCCTCACATGTTAGACATTCCCACAGAGTTACACAGAAGTAGCTCTTGCCGATGTCTTTGGGTCATAATTCAACACTTTTCCCTTTCCAATCACAATGCACAACTGTTTCCAAACAGATTGGTGAGCCTTCTGGAGCAGCCGGGACAGCTCGTGCGGAGGCAGGCTCGTCCTTCACTGCAGCTGGTTCACAAAACAGGCTTCACGAGTGGGGGTCCTTTAGAGGTGCCTGTGCAATATATATATATATGTACATACTTCAATTTTACCTAGAATATTCTGGTCCCCACAGAAAAGGGCACCCGGGATGCGACAAAGGAACAGTGACAGAGTCAGCAGTTGGTCAGCCACATCTGAGCAGACAAGGGGATAGCACGGACGCTGCCCACTGAAGTCCAGGGGTTCTTTCGTCAGAGACTTCTTATTCTCTGCCAGTCTATGCTTATGCTGTAGTTCACTTGAGTAAACCAAGTCACCTCGATTCTGCAGACCCAGGACATGGGAAACACAGCATTAGAAACCAGGGCTGATGCTCCAGAAGCCGAGACAGAAACAACCCAACAGCCATAAACATGGGCGACAAAGACTAGACAGGAAAAGGAGGAGGAAAGAATATTATTCCTGAGAACGTGAAACGCAGGATGCGGACCAGGCCGGGAGCTTCCCTTTCCAGATACTACACGGGACCACACACTTCAACGGCACACACAGAGTGAGTTAGCATGGGCCAAAACAACAGCCCTGGTCACTGAGGAGATTGGAAAGCCCAAGAGCTACATGTAATTCCATCTTAAGATACATATTGTCGCATGTGATTTTCTTTCACCCTGAATTTGAGCCCCCGATGGAGCTACAACCCTCAGTTACCCTAGAAATGACAGCTATGAAGACGGCCCTCTGAGAGGCCAAGACCGAGAGTCAGAGAGCAGGACGCCAGACAACGGGAAGGAGGCAGGGGCGCTCTGTCCTCTAAGACCTTGAGCAGAGAGACAACCTGAAATGCTACTCATCAGAAGCCCTTCCTGCTCTTTCTCCCTCGTGCTCCCCATCAACCAACCCTGAAAAGAGCTGTGTGCCAGAGAAGGCACGGATGTTTACATGATTTTTACCGGGTACAATCATATACTCTGCTCCTACCCGACTAACAGAGTTAGTTCCACCTTACCTTCTTAGAAATTGGTGGTCCGTCCACATTTGAGCCCCGAATGACTGTGACTTTAGTGTCATCAGAAAAGCGACTCCAGTTCCAGGTTGAAAAGAGCTACTACAGTGTGGCGTGTTCAGAGTCAAACCCAAAACACTTACTTGGAGTGTCGCTCGTGGAACAAAGAACTCCTATGCAGGTTCCAAGGGGGATAAACAGACGAGCCTAACCCCAGTAACCTGAACACAAAAGGCAGCTAAAAAGGCAGGGACTCGATAAGAACAAAGGGTTGTGCTTTCTGATGACATCAATATGTATTAAACACGATGCATTACACATCCTTCTATCAATAGCTGATGTGATAAATTTGCAAATTAATACATCAGCCATAACTGCATAAAATTACACCCGTGCCCTCTTTGGAAAAGGTTTTGATTTATATAATGGCAGGGATTTTTATGTGTTTAATGTTTCTGAAAACCAAAGGAGGAGATGAGCCACGGTGTGCAAGCAGAATACAATGTGTGAGGAATAATTACACTCGTGACCTCGTGGCCTGGAAGGTCATCCTGCCTCTCAGGCCAAAGGAAATCAGGGACCATCAGCATTTACCTCAGAGCCATCAGCGCCTGGGAGGAAGGGCAAGTGTGGGCATATTTCATAAACTAGCAGGTGCTTGACCTCATCAAAAAGTCAATTATTAAAATGCTGCACACAGAATGTCACAAATAGGAAATATGTAAAGTCAGACCCCACAAAACACTTTCCCTTCAAAATTAACCTGTGACAGCTGAAAACATTTTATCTTCATCTACATTGTAAGACAGGAACTTCACAAAGGAGACTTTAATCCCTCTTTGGAAGGGATAATCAATAGCATTTTTTTAAGTGCTTGGGAACATAAAAACGATAACGAATACATGCTGAGGAATAGTGACTTGGGGAACATCTACAATAATTGTATCTCAGCACTACAAGTACGTCAGCAGGGAACTGCCAGAAATTCAAGCCGGATTCAAAAGAGGATGTGGAACGAGGGGTCCCAAGGTTGTTGTCAGATGGATCGTGGCTGGTAGCAGAAAATACCAGAACGATGTGTGCCAGTGCTTTACTGACGATAAGACGGCATCTGATGCGGTGAATGATAACAAATTCTGCATAGCGTTGCCCTCCAAAAAGAACATTCCAAAACACTTGCGGTATTCATGTAGAACCTGAATATACACCAGTCAGTGGAGGGGACCCTGCTGCTGGGTTTACAAGAAGAAGACCTGGGTGTGAGCGTTCGCTCCTTTCCCCACACCTCTCCGTTCGATGTGCTGGAAAAAGAAGCTGATCAACTGGGCGATATATAGAAGAATGTGCACTGGGATCGGAAAAGACTCACGAACAGTCTGCAATCTGCAGGTGGTACAAGCTTGCTTTGCACAGAGTAAAGCACATTTGAAGCAGTTACTGATGAAGATCAAAGAAAACAGGCTTCAGTACGAATCATACCTCAACATGGAAGAAATAAAAATACTGACAATTGGATGGACCCCTGAAAAATGGAGAGAGGATTGAAGTCATTAAGCATTTCATTTGACTGGGATCCACAACTAGCGCCCATGGGAGCATTAGTCGAGAAATCACATGACAAATCTGCAGCTTAAGAACTCCTTCGAGTGCTGAAAAGACTAAGGTGCAGGCATCCCAAGTCAGAGGACTTTCAATTGCCTCATATGCATGTGACTGTTAGACAGGGAACAAGGGAGACCAAAGAAGGGTTAATGCCTCTGAATGATGGTGTTGGAGAAGAATATCACAGATTCCAAGAATGAACACATGTGTCCTGGAACAGAATGCTCCTTAGAAGCAAGGATGGGGAGACTTCATCTCACAAACCTTGGACATGTCATCAGGAAGAACCAGCCCCCTAGAGAAAGACAACGAGCTTCCTAAAGTGAGAAAGAGGAAAGCCCTACACAAGGTGGAGATGTACTAACACAGTGTTTGCAACAAAGGGCTTAATAGAACGACCAAGGGCGGTGCAGAAACAGGCGGTGCTTTGCTGTGTTGAGCAAGGGTCTCGAGAAGGCAGAATCAACTGAATGGCACCTACCAACAGCATCACAAGAATGTATACAACCAGAAATTGTAAACAATCCTATCAATGAAAATGGTGTGTGTGTGTGGGGGGGGGACTCAAAGCCCATCTGTAGACAAATGGACATCCCCTTACAGAAGGGTCACAAGGAAGGGACACAGCAGGGTGCAGTACAGCACCGACAAAACAAATAATATCCTTCTAGTTCTTTAATTCCACCCCAACCCCCCCCCCCACACACACACTCATGACCCCAGTTCTATCATACAAACTTGGGTAGACTGGAGCATGTATCCTGTTCTCATGGAATCCAGGACAGATCAACCTCTCAGGAATAAAAATGAGGGTAGGGACACCATGAGGGTAGGGGGAAGGTGGAGGCAGAAGGAAAAGAAAAGGGGGATCAATTGCAATAATTGATGTATTACCCATCCCCCCCACCAGCCGGGGATGAACAACAGAAATGTGGGTGAAGGGAGATAGCAGACCATGTAAGATATGAAAATAACAATAATTTATAACTTTTCAAGGGTTCATGAGGGTGGCAGGTTGGGTGAGGGAGCGGAAAGAAGAGGAGGTAATATTCAAGGACTGAAGTAAAAAAAATGATTTGAAAATAATAATGATGATGACAACAACATATACAAAGGTGACTGATACAACTGAAATATGGATTTTTTTTTTAGTTTATTGCTGTTTTATTTTTTGTTTGTTTGGGGGCATCACTGCCCTCTGGTGGTCGTGGGAGCTACCCAGCGCTGCTTCTGAGAGCTGCTGCTGGATTTGAACCAGCAAGCTCATGGGCCATAGTCCCGCACTCAACCACTGACGCCTCCAGGGCTCAGTCAATATGGATTATCCTATGAGTCCCCAATAAAATGAGTTAAAAAAAAAAAAGATTGTAGACAACCTTGTTAATTCAAGTCTGGTTCCCTCAGAACAGGAATCACAATGACCTAATTTAATAAATTTCTATCAGAAATTAGGCATCAAAACTTTGTAGACTGACTGCATTTAGAAGGGAAAAACAATGCTTCCTAAGGGTTTCAGGACAGAGCTCTACTCCCTGAAGCAGCCTCCAGTTATCACTCACTGAGGACTTGGTCAAAATGAGAATGCGTGCCCTGGCTTTTCAGTGGGAGATGACTGTTGGGTTTTTTTCCTCCCCAGCCCTCTCCTGTCTACGACCAGAGCCCCGGACAGTAGAAACCCCGTGAATCCCGCGGTTAGGAGGAGAGGGGACTGTAGATGTGGGACAGGAAAGGCAAGGGGCCAGAGCTCCC
This sequence comes from Nesogale talazaci, assembly GCA_004026705.1. Classification (NCBI taxonomy): domain Eukaryota; kingdom Metazoa; phylum Chordata; class Mammalia; order Afrosoricida; family Tenrecidae; genus Nesogale; species Nesogale talazaci. The sequence continues at coordinate 77,622 of PVJH01004093.1, read as the reverse complement.
ACACTGACGGTGTGCTCTGCGCTCCCTCACGGGCCCCTCTTCACAAGCAGGCGACATGGAAACTGGGGCTAGTGTCTCAGGGAAGCAGTTTGGCCACCATGGGTGAGGGAAGGAGGGTCCTGTGGATCCCCACCCTTCAGTAGGATCAGGCAGTGTGGCGGCAAGCAAGAAGCTCTGCAAAGGAGGATCCAGATAAAGGGCAAAGAAACCCGTTCTAGAACTCCTCTTTCCTGGTCATTCCCACCCTCTAGTTAATCAAAATAAATAACCAGCCTGCCCAATTGGCAAGCTGAGTTGGCAATGGGAAGCCAGAGAGAGGCTCCACATCAGGAAGGAGATTGGGTGAGAGGAGAAGAGTTCTGGCCATGGTTTTCCATGGTGCTGGGATCTTGTTAAGAGCCCACCGTGCAGTGGGAGCTGAGGGCCTAAGGAAAGCAACATGCCAGAAGCCAGGGGACCGGAATCCCCACCTCAAGCAGGGCACACACTCACTGACTTTGAACCCAGGGACAGTCACCTGCCCGCTTCCAGCCTCACCCTGCAGATCTCTGAGGCGAAGGGCTAATCCAGGCCACCCTCCATTAAAACTGTTTTCGGTAAGTTTGCTCTTTTTCTAAATCTCAGACAGATCACATCATCTCCTCACATAAAACGTGGTCCTAGGTTAAGAACTGCCCATAGGAGTGCTTAGAAAAATTCTGGGAATTTTTTAATGCCTGGAATGGTGAAATTGTGAGGAAATAGGAGGAGTGCTACAAAACTACCAGGGATATTGTATCTTGTCTGCTTTGGGGATACAAACGATTCCTAAGCTGCAAAAAGGTTTTAAAAGGACGCTTTGTGCTACAACTAGCTACAATCATCAACTCCTCAAACATGAGTGACAATGGCAGGGGCGATTTGAGTGCAAGCACGGGGGATGGCAGGTGTGGAGGGTCCACCAGCTGGCTCCATAACCTTTGACCCCTGCGGACAGCAAATCTGTTCCACAGCCCTGTGTGGTCACTCCTCATTTGTTGTCTGCTTTCTTCTCTTTCACACGTTCAGAAGCCCCGCTCCTTTGGCTCGACACCCTTTTATGAAATGAGAAAGCCCCCACTAAAGCAAACGCAAACTAATTTTACACGCAGTCAGGGTAAGGATCCTGGACTAGATGAATACGATTATATCAGGGGGTGTGAGTATGTGGCGGCTTAGTGACATGGAGAATTCAGCCTTGCCTTTTTATTCTTTCCCTGGAAAATACAACAGCAGGGAGTGACAGGATTAAGATTTTTAATGAACCACTCTTCAGTCAATGTACAAAGTGCGCCATGCTACTCTAACTATATATCAAGGTCTCTACTTACTTAACAGAAAAGTTGAAATATGACTTAAAAACACAGCCTGACTTGAGAGAATTCAAACTACAATGGAACCTTATAAATGACATATTTTTTTCCTACCCTTGTCCCTAAATGACATATTTTCTAAGTGGATTCTTCTGTTCCTTTTTTGATGTTACATTTTACGTGGCTGGGAAGGGCTCTGTTTGAAAACTGTGTCAATTAAAGCAAGTATTTGTTGTATCTCTACCCCTTCCCTATCACCATCTAAGAGTAAGGAATGCAAAAGAGACTAAATAGTGGTTAAAGCAACAGTCTAACAGTCAGTCACTTAGTAAATGAGGAAGCTCCAGAAAGTTTTTTTTATCATTCTTGGTGTTGGTTACCTCGTATTCAAAAAAAGGGACAATCGCATTGCCTAGTTCACAGGATTGCTGTGATTATAAAATGCAGGCCATATAATCAATCTAAACAAGGCCATGGAGACAGGGATTAACAAAGGGCATTTCCTACCATCGTCCCATTTACATTAAATCTTCTCTAGACTTCCATACTCTGAGCAACTATATGAACATACACATGTACTTCCCTACCTCAGGGGGACATTTGTGGCTACATTACACCTATACCTGGAATCTCATTCATTCTCTTTTCAGGAAAAAGTAAAATGGCACCTACTCCAATTGTTCATAGAGCGTCTCTTTCCAAACGGCCATACCACAACACTCAACTACTGCTTGGGGTTTCCTTTCTTCCTTCATTCAACATCTGTAACCAACAACTGAAAATGACCTTTAAGGAGGGGGAAAGAAAAGAAAGAAGAAGACGAAAAAAAGAGGGTGGTGGAGGAATAGGGCACTAACCCACCCACAGAAGGATACTGTTTATGTCTCCACAGGAAAGAGAGGACCAGACCTCATCCCAGAGTGGCAAGCCTTGAGGGCAACATACTGGCATAGAGAAACAGAGAGGATGATGGGGCCAAACCCAAGCTGACCTATGTAGACCCTTCCTGCCCCAGAAGAATGTAATACAGAGGATAGCACTGAAGAAACAGCCCGGGGGGAGTGGTGGGTCTGTCCAGACCATGCAGGTACAAACTGAGAGGGAAAGAGAGAGGACTTCATCATGGCCCACCAAGCCCAGAGGATGATATCCCTGCTTGGAACAGCCAATGCATAGAGAGGACAGTAGGACCACCCTCACCCTGGGACATGATGTCCCCACATGAACCCACCACACTATGGGTGGAGGATAGCACTATGGATGGGGGACACTGTGTAGAAAATGTGCCCAGTCTGCCTCCCACACAGCAGGGCGAAACTCAAAGGTTGTGCAACAGGACAGCAAGAGGAGCAAAGCAACCAAGTCCCCAAAGAATCCTGAAAGCAGACTCCTGACGCGGGGGCCAGGGCTAGGCACCGCATCAGACCCAATTGGAAAACATCCATAAGGGTCAGTCGATGGGCCTGGAACTGTTTAAAGGATTTTTATTTGTTTTATTTTGTTTCTTCTTTTCTTTCTATGTCTATCTATCTAAGATAGGCAGGGTAAACAATCAGGGGAGAGAAAACTATAGGATTGCCGATTCCAGAGGACCATGGTAGAGGAGGGAGTGGGGAGGAGGAATGAGGAGCCAACAAACCCAGTGTCAAGGGAACAAGAAATCTAAAATTGGAGCTGAGTCCTGGGGAGACATTGCAGCTGATAACACACAAGGCAGGCTTCCTGTGAGACATCCCAGAGGAGAAGCCACATGGGCTAACTCTGATGGAACGAGACCTCCAAAGTCACATGGAGAACCACATGGAGACTTCTGCCAGTGCTGAGATGCTTGAGAAACCCCCAGAGAGGCCTCTGCCGGCGCTGAGATGCTTCTACCACCACTGGATACACACAACTCTGCACCCACTGGCCTGGGCTTGTCCTGACATTGCTGCATGTGTTTCATGAGTCTGAAGAGGGCTTATGGATTGGTATCAGACATATGGGCTAATGGTGGACTTATAGACTTGCACTGGACTGGGTTGGGATGCTTTCTCAACGTTCCATTCCTCTTGTATACAAATGTCTCATTTATATGCAAAAAAGAGAGAAAGAAATCTAAAATTGATGGCGAGGAGGGTGTAGAATGCCTGGTGGGGTTTGATGAATGGAATATATCTGAGAGGAATTACTGAAAGCTGACCAGAGGGCAAGCATGGTAGAGGGACAGAAGGAAGGTGAACGGAAATAGAGAAAAGAACCGGAAGGCAAACACTATTTATAGAGGTATAGGCATGTAAATATATTCATTGATAATGATAGGAATATAGGTCAGCATACATGCATTTATATGTTAACTATTAGGGACTTTGGACCTTCTACTTAAAGTCTCCCTAAACACAAGAACACTTGTTCTGATAACACAGCACTCTTTGATACTCACCTTCCAGACACAATCACTGAAGACAAAATGGGTGCATGCGCAAATGTGGTGAAGAAAGTTAATGGTACCCGGTTATCAGAAGTTATGGTTTCTGGGGTCTTAAAGGCTTGAAGTGAAACAAGTGGCCCTCTAGCAGGGAAGCAACAAAGCTCTCATGAAAGAAGCACATCAGCGTGCAAGATCATGAGGTATTGATGGGATCTATTATCAGGTATCAAAAGATGCAAAGCAAACAATTATGTTGGAGTGGAAACCCAAAGCCCATCTGAAGACAACTGGGCATCCCCTCACACACAGGTCACAAGGAAGAGACAATTCAGCTAGGATGAAGCATAGCACTGACGAAACACACAACATTCCTCTGAATGCTTCCTCTTCCCCACTATCATGATCCAGTTCTGCCTTACAAATCCAGCTAGACCAGGGCATGTACATTGATACAGACAAGAACTCTCAACAACATGGAATCCAGGAGAGATAAACTCCTCAGATACGGTAGTAGGAATAGTGGTTCCATGAGGGTAAAAGGAGGGGGGGAGGCTAAAGGGGAAGTAAGGGGACAAAGGGGAAACTGATTACATGGTTAGATATATAACTCACCCCAACCAGAGCAATGAATAATATAAATGTGGGTGAAAGAAGACAACAGATAGTGTAAGAGACAAAAATAACAATACTAATATAAAATTGATCAATGATTCACAAAAGTGGGAGGGTTGGGAAGGAGGGAGTAAAAGAGGAACTGATACCAAGAGCTCAAATAAAAAGAAAATGTCTTGGAAATGATGATGCAATGTATGTACAATTATGCTTAATACAGTTGAATTATGAGTTTTTATAAGCTCAGTAAGAGAATCCCAATAAAAGGACTAAAAAAATAAAGAAAGAAAATCATCTTTAACTCTGCTCAGTATACAATCAGGCCTGGGTCCTGAATGTTGCACGAAAGCAACATAAAGTTTTCTCTCCTCGGATTGTTTATCCTGCCTATCTTAGATAGATAGACATAGAGAGAAAGAAAAGCAGCAGCAAAACAAAACAAAACGAACACACAAAAAGCCTATAAAGAGTTCCAGGTGTAACTGCTGATGCTTATAAATCCCCATCATTATCAATATCCTCTGTCGCTGCCTCCCAGCTACTTTTTCCGCTCTCACAGAGCCCCTTCCCCACTCGTATCTTGTCAACTGTAAATAAAAATGCCTTGAAAATGGTTATCAGCATTTCCACAATGGCACTTTTTAAATAATCTCTTCAATTTTTTCCTTCACTTATTATTGGTCCAGTTGTGGAGAATTATGTTCCATGTTGAGTTGAAATCCATTCTGAAGACCACAGCCTTTGATCTGCACCAGCAAGCACAAGTTCTCCTCACTCTCAGCAGACAAGGTTGTGGCATCTGCTTGAGTATCCCAAGTTAGTACTGAGCCTTCCTCAACCCCGACGCACCCCTTCTACAGTTAGGACACTATCTCGACTTATTTGCTAAGCCTTCAGATCAAATAAAACACACTGCCGCGCAGTCAGTGGAGACTCAGAGTAACTCTTAAGGGCAAAGATGACCTACTCCCTTGGGTTTCTGAGGCTGTATATCTTTGAGGAGCAGAGAAACCCCTCAGGACCAATATTGCACATGGCCATACCAGGAAGGGAAGGGGAAGCGGGGAGAGGGGAACCGATCACAATGATCTACCCATAACCCCCTCCTAGGGGAACACACAACAGAAAAGTGGGTGAAGGGAGATATTGGTTAGAGTAAAATATGAAAAATAATAATTAATAAATTATGAAGGATTCATGAGGGAGGGAAAGTGGGGGAGAAGGGGGAAAAATAAAAAGCTGACACCAAGGGCTCAGTTAAAAAGAAAAGTTTTTCAAAATGATAATGGCAGCAAATGTACAAATGTACCTGATAAAATGTATGTCTGAATTGGGATAAGAGTTGTACAAACCCCCAAGAAAATGATTTTTTAACTTTAATATCATTTTATTGACCACATGGTTCACATATCACACACTCCCATGGTTAAGTCATATTAAAGAGTTGTATAATCATCTCGACAATCATTGTTTCCACTCTTACGTTTGCTGTTAGCTCTCGTCCCCCCCCAGCCCCCCAGCCTTCTTCCCACTTCCACCCCTGCCCCCAGTAAGCCCCTAATCCAAACAAAAGACCAATAGTAGCTAAATAAAACAGAAAATATATCACTCAAGTAAAAAGCAGGGAGCATTAAAAACTAGAAAAAGATCTGTTTGTTCTTTTGGCAGTTCGTGGCACTTTTAATAAATATTCTTTGCCAGCACCATAAATCAAATGCTTCAATTTTTCTGCAGTCTTCCTTATTCAATATCTGAAATTCACATGCACGTGAAGCCATTACAAGTACCATGGCTTGGCTCAGGTGCACCTTATGCCTCAAGAAGGCATTCATGCACTTAAGAATATCTAAGTTTCCCCAGCCCTTGTCAACACTTTACAGAGGTCTTGGACAGCAGATTTACCCAAATGTGATGCATCCTTTGATCTCTTGACTGCTGTTTTTCCATGAGCATTCATTGTGGACCCAAACAAGGCAAACTCCTGGAAAATTGCTCTATTTGCTCTATTTATTATGGTGTTACCTGGTGGCGCAGGTGTGAGAATTTGGGGTTTCATTCCAGATGTAAAACACATGGAACGTTGCCATTCTTGACCTACATCAGCATGCGCTTCAAGTCGTCCTCACTTTCAGCAAGCTATGGTGTGCCCCCTGCATATAGCAAGTTGCTCACAAGTCTCCCGCCAACCCTGATGCCATGTTCTTCTTGTAGCCCACCTTCTCCAATTATTTGGCCAGCATACAGAATGAATATGTATAGTGAGAGGACATAGCTCTGACGCACACCTTTCCTGATTTAAAACCATGCAACACCCCCTTGTTTTGTATGTACAACTCTCCCTTGATACATATTCAGGTTCCCCAGAAGGACAAGTACTTGTTATGGAATTCCCCTTCTTCTGTAACCAGTGGAGTGAGAGCATTTGAAACAGCCACCTCGCTAGCCCTTCATGCTGGTCGTTCTGCTTTTCATTTTCTGACACTAGTAACACAGACTGTTTGTCTCAACATATTAAAAGAATACTTCTTTTCAAGGTATTGCCAAGAGTTCAGGCAACACTTCAGGCAACCCAGGCCAACACTTTCAACAAAATTTAAGCAACAATATAAGTAAGAACTCTTTTTTGTTGTTGGGTAAACAACGAATAAGACATATTAAAGGTGATATATGATTTCTCTGCTATAGCTAGAGATAGATAGACAATATAACTTTCATTCAATGAATGTTTAACTTAAAGCATGGTTGCGAAGGATGCCACTTTTGCAAAACAATGTTCAAAAACATTAGTAATTTTTCTCAAGGTATATTAAGGTAGCAGCTGGACGTTGCACCTCCACACAAGGCCTTCCTCAGTGCAAGAACACTTTATTATGCGGGCATTCCATGATGCTCACCTTCTCACCATAAACGCCGAAGGCACACGGATGCAGAGGCAAAAATGGTGAAGACAGCTGATTGGATCTTTGTTACAGCAACCGAAGGAGGCTAAGGTAAGTGTGCTACTGAGAAAACCTGTCAGCAGCCTTCCACAGATCACAGGGACACGTTTTGTTTGCAATAAAACCAGGCATGTATCCACTAGAGCAGTAGGAGCAACGCTTTTGAAAGTACCATCATATTTACACTCATGCATCATCAGCTCAATATCTGACACATGAACACCATTAGTGTAACAAGACAGTGAACAGAAGCAGAAGCTGGTGTTAAAGAAGGTAGGGGATTTAGGAGTCTGTTTTATAAATCTGTTAGTGAATATTTTGAAACTAAATGACTTTGGGTTCCTTATCAGACTGTACGCTGCAGGGATACAGACGTGAAGAACAATTGTAGGATCTGTTGTTCACACAGTAAGTCCTCCACTTCAGACGTATTCTAGGCATGACAAACCATTCTTCCCATCATCTTTTTTTAAAAGTCTTATCATGTGTCCTATGTACTACCCTCCAATGTTGCAATAAGCAATCTGCTGATGTCATCACACTCTAAGTTTGTACAGCTTTCAGTCCCGCAAGAACAGTAAGATCAGATTTATAAAGACACTGATAATAAGGAAATTCCTAACAACCACCTAAAAAGAGATGTGTTGGATTTATATCAGAACCAGTTGAGCAGAGAGTCATAGAAGGAAATGCCAGCAGCTTAAGTCTGGGACTGCCTGACCTCATGTTATGCCAGGCAGTGCTTTGTAGGGAAGCATGGGAATGGCTTACGTGATATGACGTGGTCCATATACTGGGGTAAATAGGGAGCCCAGGCATCAATGGTTTCCTTCCGTCCCACTTGCTCAATTCTTCTCAGTTCTGCTAGAAGCAGGGCCTGTGCAGCTTCCCTGACCTAAGAGGGCAAGAGACCCAGATGTAAGCAAAGAAGGAACATCCACTGTGATGTGCTGGGTGTTTCCCAGAAAGCTGGACATCCCAAAGGAATAAAACCTAGTACATATAGAAGCTCCATTTTATTGGAGTACATATAAAAGCTAGTCCATATTAAAACTCTAGTCAAATAATGGATTAAAGAGAAACAGTACCCAGATTGTGAACAAGTTCTGTTCCCAAGTCCGTGTTTAAGTTGAAATGTGTACAGAGAAAGAACAGTTAAATATGGTTCATATTTGAGTCAAATTTGCATCTTACTATATAGGGCATTTTTTATTCTGTGAACTAAAAGCCCAAAAGAAACACTTTGAGATACTTAAACATCTTTAGCATAATGATTTGTTAATAAAAATGGTTTGATACTCCATTTCAAAGTAGCACACATTTGCTATTATAAAACACCATGAAACCCTGGGATTTCTAATATTTCAGGCTTTCTGAGTGTTGTACACATGTAAGAAATATGTAACCCAGGCAATGTCTACTAGACAAGTATAACAAATTGGATAATAGAAAATCATCAAAAACATTTTAGTTCATGTACTTAGAAAAATATTTTAACTCCATTGGATAGAACTATTTGAAAAGTCAATTGGATCTTTGCTTAAAAGTTCACTTTCCAAATCTTTAAGACATTCTGGTAATTAAATAAAGCTTTTTTTATTTTAAATTTCTACATAAATAGTCTAGTCAAATTATTGTTGGAACTACAAAACTTGCTTTCTCTTTTAGCCATGTCTAGTGAATTTTTTATCCAATACACACTTTAACCTTATCTAGTGATACATTAATATATTTACTAAACTGTTCACACTTTTATACATGCATACCTAACACTTGCTTAGATAATTTGTTTTTAACAAATGAACATATTCATATGTAATGGCGTAATCTTTTTTACAGAGATAAAATATTATAAATTAAACCCACTCTATTTCAATATGGAAATGCAATTTATTATTTTACAGATTCATTTGATTTTTTTGTTCATGTCACAGGTATAAGGTAAAACATGTCAGGTTATCTGGCATCAAAGAACTAAAAATTATATCATTATAAATGATATAATGAGGGGGAGTGCAGATTTGGGACCCAAAGTCCATCTGTAGGTAATTCAACCTTCATCCCCTTACAGAAGGGTTGCGGAAAGGAGACGAGCCAGTCAGGGTGCAGTGTAGCAATGATGAAACATACATTTTTCCTCTAGTTCTTCGATGCTTCCTTCCTCCACTATCATGATCCTATTTCTTTCTTACAAATCCAGCCACATCAGAGGATATACAGATAGAAACCGAAAACATGGGGAATCCAGGACAGATGATCCCTTTAGGACCAGTGGTGAGAGTGGTGATACCAGGAGGGTGGAGGGAAGGTGAGGTAGAAAGGGGGAACCAATAAGGATCTACATATAACCTCCTCCCTGGGGTACCGACAACAGAGAAGTGGGTAAAGGCAGACATTAGACAATGTAAAAAATGACAAAATAATAATATATAAATTATGAAGGGTTTGTGAGGCTGTGGGGTGGGGGGAAGAGTAGGAAAGGAGGGAAAAAATTGAGGAGCTGATTCCAAGGACTTAAGTAGAAAGAAAATGTTTTGAGTATGATGAGGGCAACAAATGTACTTGACATATAAGGGATGTATGTATGGATTGTGATAACAGTTGTATGAGCACCCAATAAAATGATTTTTTTTTAAAAAAAGAAAAATGATGAGAGAAACCCCCAAGACCATAACCATGAAATGCCCTTTAAACTTAGAACTGAAACTACTCCCAGGTTTCACCTTTTAAATAAAAATTAGATCAAAGATTAAACAATTAAAAAAAAATTTTAAAGGCCAGGTTGCAATCAAGTGATGGACTGATCAATTTATTAAATTTTTTCATTAAAAAGATAGTTCAGCAGAGTTGAGCACAAGGTTGAGTAATAAGCTGTTTAAATGCAACTGATTTTGGGGGGGGGGAATGTGGATAAAATATTATCCAATGCAAAACTACAAACATTTTAGAATGCCCATTTTACTTGCAATTAAGGTGAGAAAGACTAGAGAAGATGTCATCACAGATGTTATTTTTATAATTGACCAAAATAATGAACATCTATGTTTGGGAAATTTTAAAAACTTAAATGGCATAAATGAATACCATTTAGGTCAGGGGCTATATTAAGGAAAAGCTCCATATTTCCAAATCCCTGGGCATTATATTCCCAGCAATTTCTAATACCGCATAAAGAGTTTAACACAAAATAATCACCACCTGCCTGATTGAGCTCCTGCCACATGCTCGGCTCCAATGGACTGTTTTACTTGCTTTGTCTTATTTGATTCAGAAAGCAATCCCGTGAGGAAGATATGATTATCCCTGCTTTACAAATGAGCCTCAAAGAGGCTAAATAAATTGTCAAGGCTCACAGAGTTAATCATTGGTGGAACTGATATTCAACCCAGGTCTCTGCTAAACTCAAAGGCCTCCTCCTTCCACTATAACACAGTGCTTGCCATATTCACTTTGAATTTGACCAACGTGATTATACCTGTTTATGTGATTAGAGGGAGGAGACGGGTAGAGGTATGTGTGAATACATGTGTGTGCAAGCATGTATGCAGTGTACACGGAAACAAATACTTAAGAACCAGCTCCACTGGATCAACGTGAGAAAAATAATAATAAATGAGCCTGCCAACACATGGCTGCCTACAAAAAAAAAAAAACACTAATCCATAGTGTCTACCATGCAGTAAACAGATGCCAGTTTAATTAGATGAAACTAACCAGGCTTGTCAGAAATTTACAGATCATCGAAAGACTTTAAGAATTCACATTTTAATACCTCTGTTCTCTATTGTATCTTGCCATTACCTCCAAACATCGGTCTTGCCATCTCCGAGCCAACATCTCTAGAAGCGGAGGCCTAAATTTCTCCAGTCCCAGCAGGTCCGGCAGCATGACACAGTGCATAGCAGCCAGCTGACTCCATCCTGTGACCGAAAGACAAATAGAACATATATTTCAAATACTGTAAACATTTTGCCCTTCACTAATTCAAGGGTTGTCTTTGGTTCATCTTGTTTAATGTAGTATACCCAAAGGGGAGCAGGGTGGGGAAAGAGAGATCCACTATATTGTTATATGCAATTTCAATTTATCATTAGGCATTTTGCACAAAGAGCTATACTAAAAGTATTCACCCAAGTCATGCAGCTGATCCCTATAGGAACTCTCAAAGTCTTAAAGCGAACAAAAATCCATTTCTACCAAATAGATTGCAGAAAACATATTTCTAAAGCTCCCTTGTCAAAAACAACAACAAAAACATAGGTGAAGAAAGGGAAAACAGAAAGAAGCGCATTGCACGGATGGCGTGGGAAAGTGCGCTTGATACAGTAAAGATGAGTCATTTTTTGGTGATGAGAAAAGTGGCACCCAAAGTGGATGCAGGGAGCAGAGCATGACCAAAATTCAAATGAACATTTGAGCATATATGGATGGGGCCAGGCAAAGTGGTGTATGGCTGGCACAGATATGTACAGAGGTGTAGACAGACATCTCTGCATATTTTTTTAAAAACTCACTGTCATCAGACTCAAGTCGAATCTGACTCATAAGAATGTATGAACAAACACAAACATGCAGGTGCAGGCACACTCTCACATAACCAAACAACTTCCAAATTCAGTGCTCAGGGCTTTGAAATCTATGGGCATAGCCTCCTGGGACAACTCCATCAATTGGCGTAGCACAATTCACCAAGGCCATGCAAGATCCCACTGCCGATGCAGTGAGTAGCATCTGGGGTCTTATAAAGAGGAGGAGCAGCCATCTAGACACCCCAAGAAGGGAACTAAATTTCAGTAAGTCAGTGCCGTGGGCTCATGCACAACAATTACACAGAGGGCGGCAGTGAGCAAATGATGCCCAGCTCCCACCAGAGACCACTCTGTGCTCGCCACAGTAGGTCCCACATAGAGTAAGAGAAAAATATTGCGAACTCAGTTTCTCCTTTGAAAACATAAAAGGGGGCGTTGGGGCCAAAAAAACCCCATAGGTCAGATAACCTGCAGACAAAACTGAGGACCATTCCCTGAGATTATTGCCCTAGAATGTACATTAAATCTAGAACCAACAGATAAACTTTTAGCAAAATAGCACACAGGCTCAGAAAAGTCAGGATAACCAGCCACAGAGTGGAATCAAACTGCTGACACTGTAGCTAGCAGCCAAAGATAAGACCTGGTAGGCAAGCAGGACTTCTTTTTTTAAACAGGACTTCTTAACCCACAATAATGACCATAAATTCATGGGGATAGCCTTTAAAGGGCAGTCAAGGAGAATGAATATAAAAATTTCTAGTTCCATCATGGGGTGATTTATCTGTGATTTTCACAATTTTAAAAAGTCCATGTTTGGGGCCTGAGCCCTGGAGGCATAAGTGGTTGAGTGTGGGACTGCAGCCCAAGGGATTGGCGGTTCACATCCAGCGGTGGCTCTCAGGAGCAGCGCTGGGTAGCTCTCACGACCACCAGAGGCAGTGATCCCCCAAATAAACAAACAAATAAATAAATAAATAAAATACAAGACAAAAAGTCAATGTTTGGAAATAATCTAAACTACAATCTTCTAAAACATCTTTAAAAACCCTAACACACACACACACCCCTAAAAAAAATCACCTCAAAATAAACCTTGGAGTTTTTAAAAAGAAAAGGAGACAGGCAGACAAGTCGACAGACAAACAGACAAATTACCTGCCAAGAAATGTATCCTTTCGGTGCACACATTTTAAATTTATAATTTGTCTTCAACAGAGGTCTTTATACATATATTCAATATTCTTTCTTAATTTTGTCATTTTATAAAGTACTTTAATATTTCATAAAGTTATGAAATCTACTTATGAGATTTTAGAAATTCTTTTTATTAAAAAAATCAAGTGGGAGGTTACATTTCAGATAATTTTTGTATTCAACAACTTAAGCTACTTATCAAGGCCACAATAGCTTGCCTTACCTTACCCACCCCTCTCTTTTTCTCCTCCCTCTTGTGGAACACTACCTTCCCCTTCATGAGCTGAATTTCAAACAATCATAACTGTCATCAAAGTCCAGAGTCTAATAACTTATTTTGATATTCACAGATAACTGTCTTTCATAATAGCTTCACAAATACATCCTTATGTATTTTCTGAGGTTCAATTTCTCAAACCTTACTTCAGGCCTACATAGGGGACAGGGAGACAATGATGGAGCATCTTAAAGCTCCCCGGTGTTCTTTCCAAAGGAGCAGAACCTGCCAGCTCTGTCCTTCACGGACGCAGGGCCGCCCCTGCCACTCCAAGGGACTGTTGACCTGACGTTACAGTGAAGAGTCAGTCATTCTGGATTGTTTGAGATTTGGGAAATGCCTTCCCTTTTACATGAAACAAACATGTGGTGACTGAGAAGGCAATGATGACAGAGACTGGATATAGTTCAAACCTCCCAGGGCCCTCGAAGCCTTTCAGCCATATAACCGGGGATACCTCGTGGGGTATAGGTTTTAGATCCCCTACATATTCTTAGACGCGCACAAACATTTTTGTGTGCCATCCCCATAATTCCACAAGGGTGGTAAGGCAGTTTCAGTATATTTTACAGATGGAAAGGCCTCAGCCAGGAGGATAAATATGTGAATTCCCAGGGGTATAGGATCTCTGGTGTCAGCCGTCAATCTGCAGGTCTTTAAGGTATGCATGAGGAGGCTTCTCAATGTCCCCTGTTAAGTGAGACACAGAGGTGTGCCAAGAGACAGGGTCTGTGTGTGTGTGTGTGTGTGTCTCAAACAACACATATAAAGTAAACTCCACGGTTGTAACGTCTGAGATGCCGTGGAGAGCCTCATCCTGCAAACCCACCCATCTTGTAGCAACCGCATCGCCTCACGAGAAAGCATCTCCACACTTTCCACTAATGTTCTGGATGACAGGAAACAGATTTCTAACCGTACATTGTCTGACTACTGGTCCCTTCTCTTGAACAGGAGCAAACAAAGTTTCAAAATGGTCCCCTGTAGGATCTTAAATAGAGCCAAGCAGATGAATGTCTAAGTCACATTCGAGTCAAGCACAGATCGAAAGAGAGTTGTTGGAAAGTTGAGCGAGAATACCTTCATTTACTAAGAAACAGGTATGGAAAGCAGGAGCAGAAGCAGGGGCGGAGCCAGAGGGGTCGGCATCAGACCGAGCGGAAACGACAGGTGCGGCAACTTGCAGAGGAAAGAGAGGAGAAATAAAGAGGAGAGAATTGAGGCACAGCAGTTTCTGAAAAAAAGCTCAGTATTAGTGAGGAATGAAAACCCAAACCGGCGAAGGATAGGGAATGGAGAACTGAAAAATGGATGTTTCTTATGGAGGGCATTGCCTATGACCAGGAAATGATGTACATTAGGAAACAGCAATTAAAACGAGTTCCAAATTGCCCTTGAAGCCCCAATCTATTTCATACCTTCACTGAATGACATGGCGATTGATGCAGAACATAACTTAAGAATATCACATGGCAAGAAAAATGTACATTATTTTAAAAAAAACTAGCAAAATGTAACTCAATTTTTAAAAACATGCATCCTCTAATTAAAAGGTTTGTGTAGGTTTTCACCTGGTCAGTTGTGTTTTAAAAAAATTGTCTACCATTTCATGCAAACAAACTTGAGGTACCTGCAGAAAGAATTTCAAGTCCCTCTCCATTCATTTTACACAAAATACATTTAAAATATACCAACTTGTTGAGAATATGGAAATATACCCATTTGTCAGGAACAGACAACATTGTTTGCCCAGCTCTTATTAGCTTCATTCTTTGGAATTCACAAACATATATTTTTATGCTGCTAATGCATTCTATTCTAAACATCATCTACTTCTTAGAAAATAAATGCAGCAAACCCACCCCACCCCCAAATAAAAAAAAAACAGAAGTTATGTTGCCAAGAAAATGTTTCAACTGGAATTATCATATGAAAAGGCAAAAGGACCGTATGGCACACACGTTCTACAACTGGAGGTCAATGTGAAGATTTAGAGGTCACCATTTGACACTTCCTTCCTATGGAGAAATTACCATATGTCATGCACAAGCATCTTCAAATTAATCCCCCTTCTTTCTTCTGTCATTGAGCAGCAAAAGGTTTGGACTCCTGAACAGATTAAGCTTTGTCTCCTGAATGATATGTTTGGTTTTCATGCAGGGAAGTTCCTTTTGTTGCTAGAGGCCAGCTGCATGAAAACAACTTTTTCATAATTTCCACACGAATGCGTCATAATGTCAATCAGGCACGTGCGAGGCCAACAGAAGAATTCAAAGATGTCCACCAAAAGTAACCAGAGGGAAAAATCCAGTCCCACTGACAGGAAGAAGCACATCTTGTACATCTGACACTTGAATCTGTGGGCATTTCATTTGCTTTCTCACAAAGACCCTGTGTCTGGTTCCTGAGGAAATCACACGCATTTCCCAATGTTGTGCCAGGAGCAGAGCTGCTCCCACCAGACTCTTATCACAGGATCTCGCACCTCCACAGTCAAGTCAGCTTGCAA
The DNA here is from genome assembly GCA_004026705.1 of Nesogale talazaci. NCBI lineage: Eukaryota > Metazoa > Chordata > Mammalia > Afrosoricida > Tenrecidae > Nesogale > Nesogale talazaci. Next base: position 61,818 of record PVJH01004093.1, on the reverse strand, counting down.
AGAAACACCACATGTTCCTACGTTCCATTGAGTAATTGAATTTGCACTTTGTATCGCACACCATATGCACCATTAATTACAAATCTAGTCACTGCAGGCCTATAATGTGCACATACTCCCCTGCCCGTGAGAAAGCTGGTAGGCAATGGTGATGAGGAATACATTTCCATGCCACCAAGCCTACTGAGCAAGTGGCTCCCCGGCACAATAAAGACGAAACTGCCTGCATGTCAGGCCTATGCCTACACCCAGCTACAAGCTAGGCCTGACACAACTGGGTGGGCTCCTATGCGAGACACTTTCCTATTTTAAGGCAGAATACTTTATTATGGCCAACAGAAGCGCAGCTCCTCCCACACAAGTAGAGCCCACATTCAAGAGGGCAATAACACATGCTCACAGATTCATGACTGCAACAGGACAGAAAAGCTTACTTTTGAAACATGCAATTCCTCATCCCCATGCCCCAATCTGGATCCTAAGGAGCAACCATTCTCAAACTAAAACAAATTGAGGTTCTTTCGTCATCAAGCATTTACTACCACGTTATTAATAAGCTATTAATAATATCCTAACACGACTTAGAAAATTTAGAGATGAGCTACTGGTCGCTACCAAGCCTGTGGAAGACGCTAGCGTGGCTTCCATCGGCACCGTCTCCTCCTCTCGTGCTTTCCCTTGCCACTAACTTTCCGAAAGTTGCATCATACTTTTTATATAAATGTGAAATGTTTACATTCCCTCCATAAAAATTCTGTTCACCCGCTGGCGTAGTGGTTGAGTGTGGGACTGTGGTCCACTGGCTTGGCGTTTCAAATCTAGCAGCAGCAAGGCTGGGTAGCTCCCACGACCATCAGAGGGCAGTGATGCCAAAAAAAAAAAAATTCTGTTCAGTGCTGACCCAAGTAGCTTACTAAGATCACCTAGATAACTTGGAGTTTTTTTCTGAACTTGAAGATGATCTCTTTTTTTTTTTTTGGGGGGGGGGTGCGGGGAGGGGGCAGATGATGATCTTTTTAAAAACTGGCAGTTCCCCCTGAATATTCTCCTTCTTCCTAAGTCCTTCCACAGCCTCTGAATGACTCCCACACGCCAGCTTCCTTTTTCCTGGAAACATCTCTTTGGAAGCCACCTCACAGTCTGCCCCTGTGTGCATGGCTGCCACCCGGGGACTTCCCTCCACCAGCAGCCTGCACCCCCCGCCCAGAGCGCTTGGCAGGGAGCTAGCCAGGGTCCTGAAGGCCATCTCTGGCCTTGTTTGCTCCCATGGTTTGCGCCGCACTTTGATGAAGGGTATCTTTCAGTGTCTTGATGAAAAACAGTTACACAATATAGCAAGTTTTCAGAATAGAACTTTTTCGATATCTTGCAATCTTGAGAATATCCGTATTCTGCCTTTTCATAAATGTAGTAAGATGTATGTACGATAGGGGTATACACACACGGTAAATATTTGTTGTGACAACCATTTTGTCTGTGTACAGTGCAATGATATTATGTTCACCATGGAATGCAACCACTATCACTCTCTATTTCCAAATGATTTCATCCCTTTGAACACTTAGTATCTTTTAATTGTGTCTTTTTACTTGATTGATAGCTTGCCTTAAGGACTCTAAAATGAAAAAGACCACCTCTTCTCAGTGGTCTCCAGGAGCTGCCTCGGGGTCCTCTGGCTCAGGATTGCTGTTAAGAAGTCCAATGAGACTTTTATTCCTGAACTACAACTATAACTAAAGTAAAGACAGCAAATAAAATTGTTAAAGTTGGATGTAACATTGCAAGAAACAACATAGAAAAAAATAAATGGATGACATATAAATAATATGTTCATGTATTTTGACTTGGAAACTGAATGACCAAAAGAATCACCACCAAAAATCATGGTGTCAATTTCAAATAGACTACTCACACAAATGGGAGTTTTTGTAGACTTTCATAATATATATTGGCTAACACATTGTATGTCATTAACAAATTCCTGCAAAGGTCACTGCCACATTTCTGGGTGATTTAGTTAAACTTATTTAGATGAGTTGTTGTAGGGAATAAGAGGAAAACAGAGAGAAATATGAAAGGTGTGTGCTAAGTAAATCATTGATTCCTGAGATACAAAATATTTTTTTAAATTGTTATTAAGGTGCTGGCCCCCGGTGGTGTAATGGTTGTGTGCAGGACTGCGGCCCACTGGGTTGGCGGTTCAAATCCAACAGCAACTTTCCAGGAGCAAGGCTGGGCCTCCTACTCCCACCAGAGGGCAGTGATGCCCCCCCCCAAAAAAACAAAAAAAATTGTTATCAAGTGAAAGATTCATTAATAACCTAGACCTTTTCATTTACATATGGAACACTATCCAACACATTTTGAAATGTGCTTGCTAATATGATTAGAGATCAAAGATATTCCTAAAACAGGAGAAAAGAGGAGCTAATGGCCACGGGGCAGTACAAAGTTGTAGACATCAGAAGGCAGGCTGGACCAAACCATGCAGGATGGCATTCTGATAAACAGGCCAACATCACTGTGGCAGCACTGCCAATGTAATTGCAGATGATGCTGTAAAAATAGGGAAACACTGGATTATATCAGGAGTGGAATAAGTACGAATGTGATCACCAATTTTATCCTTTTTCCAGCCACAGAGTGTGTGGATGGGAGGGGGGTGGGCAGGGGGGAAAGCCCAAACCAACTTCTACACAAGGTTCCCTGTTGTGAGTTGCAGTTGAGCTGACTTGGTCTGCTTGGAGGGCAGAAGAGAAGGGCTCCACATGGCTTCCAAGGCTGGGGCCTTTTGGCAGCCCCTTGTGAGGCCCGTCTTCCCAGGTGCTGCTTGGTGTATTCGAACGAACAACCTTCCAGCAAGTAGCTGAGGTCTTAACTATGTGCACCACCCAGGGAGAGTCTCTCATGACCATCATCTAAAATAAGTGAATCAGCTTCCTTATGCCCAAGAATCAAGTGGATAGAAGTTGTTATAATAATAAACTATACATGTTCTCCACACACAAACTTGAATCAGGCATAAATCAGAACACCAAACTTGTTGCCATTGAGTCGATTCTGAATCACAGTGACAAGGGAGAAATTTCTGAGACTGCAACCTGGAAATCTTTCTCCAAGGAAGAGCTGGTGGTTTCGAATTGCTAATCTCAACTCGTAGCCCACTAAGTCACCAGAACTCCTTGAATTAGGTGCATGAAGGCTATTCAAAAAATACAGAGAGACACAGCCCCTGCTCTGAACATATTCATTCAGCGTGTTAAATTGCCCTCTTCAGGTCTCCTCCACTAGACATAAATTCTGTGAGAGCAGGGATCTTTTTTTGCAACCGGTGTAGGCTCGGCGATAGCATCAAGAGAAGCTATCTGTAGGTCCATCCATTCAGCTAATATTTACAGAGCGCCTTCTACTTCTGGGCCACTGTTGTGATAAATCAGTGAACCAAACAGAAAACTGTCCCCACTGCCTGAGCTTCCAAAACCCATCCATTACAAAACCAAACTCAATGCCTTCGAGTCGATTGTGACCCCTCGTCACATTGCAGGACAAAGGAGAACTACCCCTGGGGGGTTCCGAGACTTCATCTTGAAGGGAGTGAAAAACTTCTCTAACAGGCAGCTGATGACGTCAAACTACAGACCTTAAAGGCAGCCCAACACGTAGCTTGAATGCTACCAGGGCTCTGGGGATCGGTTTTAGCCAAAAAAAATTTTTAAAGCCCATAAATTCACACCAAGAAAAGTCCTCAGACCTATACATGGAACTGACATGTAGATTCTAAGTTAAAACATGTTTGTTTCTATAAATCCTAAAAAAGATTACTAAGCAACGATTAGTCTCTTTATCTAAAAGATTCCTGAGATAAACTGCTAATGATTACCTCAGACTAGTTTAAAGAACCAGGTTAAAACTATCCTAGAAAAACAAATGTATAAAATAGTCTTTAAGTGGCTTAGGTTTGACTGTACACCTAACACTTGGTAAAGATACAGCCAAAGAGACATTTAAAAACATGGTTCCAATCAAAGCAAGCACTAGAGGCACAAACCAAAGACTCCTGCCACGAAATGATTGACCAACTCTAGAACAGTGTGTCAGAAAGCGGAAACGCCCGAAGCCATTGGTAGATTTCCAGCTCTATGACCATGAACAAAAATCGGGCTGACATTTCTGATTCCTTTCTCAAGTGAGATGTTTCATAAACTGCGAATGCGAGCATCGAATAAATAAGTGTCCCTATCCCCCCAAATTACATAACTGACAGTAAATGTTAATTATCGACAAGCACTGAATTAAAGAATCCACCATTAAATAAAATAAACCTCTTAAGAAGAACTTATTTTCCAATAAAAGGCTCCAGTGTTGTTTATGGAAAATTACATAAGCTAAACACTCAAATGTCCAAAGGTCCAATCTCTAGCTGAAGTCTTTACTCCATATAGATTACTTTGCAGGTGAACAAGTATTAACCAACCTATAACTGACAGTTTATCGGAAAAGAGCACATTCATGTTTGTAGTCCAACTTGAATGAATTCCAAGTCAATTTGCACTGCAGTGGGAGTCGGGAGAAGAAAAGATAAGGAAAGAAGAAAATGTTTAAAAACAACAACAACAGATAAAAGAAGTCAGAGCCTAAAAATGAATGTATATAATGCTCTGTATCATACTCTGAGGAGCCAGCCCTGTGGGGCAAAGGTTAAGCACTTGCCTACGAACCACATGGTTGGTGGTTCAAATCTACTTAGAGACGCCAAACCCACCAAGCAGCTCTGCAGGAGTAAGGCACTGTGATTGGCTCCCACAAAGACGAGAGTATAGAATGGCTATGCTCTATCACATTGGGTCTCTATGAGTTGAAATGGGTTCAATGTCACTTAGCAACAATCACATTTGTAGGGTGCTCTAAACTGTTGAATCAGAGCTTTCCGTCAGCATCCCTTAGCACTTCCCAACTAAATTGACTATTTATGTTCAAGTAGTATCTTATGCTCATGTATTTATTTACTAGACATACATGGATATATAAATTACTGAAGAAAGTATATACCCTAACCCTTGTAGGCCCCCGAACAAGAGTGCTTAGAAACAGAAAGTACTTAACATTTTTTTTGTCGAAGAAATAATTACACCATATATTGATTTCAATATTCAAATAGAAAGTGTACTCATAATGCTATCCTAAAGTAGGTTACTCACGCTCAGCCGAGATTGAAGATATTCATATGCATTAATAATAGACAAGTTTCTGTTGTAATAAATGGTAATTGTTAATTCCTAAGCGTTGTTGCCTTAAACAAATGTCATATAGTTTTTAAAAAGCCAAAATACATAAAGCATATGCATATTTGATTCTAGGGAGCTCTACTGGCATAGTGGTTACATGCTGGGTTAACCACAAGGTCCATCGCTTGAAACCACCAAGCAGTTTCCAAGGAGAACGTGAGGGCCTCCTATTGCTTTAAACAGTTACAATCTCAGAAACTGACATGGGCAGTTCTACACGGCCCTATAAGGTGAGCAGTGAGGGAGTGAGATATGCTTTTATATTTAGAATTTATATATATATTCATATATGTGTGTTCTCTTCATTCTCCGTGCCTTCCTCACTGCTCTCTAACCGCAGGGCGTTTCTGAGAGAAGGCCTATTAAAATAGTCCAACTTTGAAACCCTCACACTTGACCAAAAGAGCAAAATGAGCACCACTGTCATTAGTGGTGGATGATGGAATGGACCAGGACAACGACACAATTGCACACGAGGAAGTGTATGCTAGGATTTGACAGGGAAAAAGATGAGAAGCAATTTCAACTGCTGAGAATGACAGTGAAGATGATGGTGATGACAACAATAATACCAAATAATATTCCTCAAAGGAGTCAAGTTCAGATGAAGTTTTAAACTAACAAAATGAAGAGTGGTGTGCGCTGACTTGCACGGCCTATCCTGGAAGGTATTTCCAGGCATCAAAAATATAAATGTATGGCTGGGCCTCCTACTCCCCCCACCAGAGAGCAGTGATTGCCCCCCCAAATATATATACACACACACACACACACACACACATATATAAATGTATGTGGTTACAGAAAAAGCGAGAGATTTAAAGTTGAGAGATGCTGGCTGTGTATCAATCAAAGTGTCATAACTAACCATACGTTAGGCGAGCCACTTTCTCATGTGGGTCTACTCCTGTTTGTCCCTGAAATGATCAAAATATATTAAAACTGTGAAACATAAAGGATGCTCACTTTATAGAGGAAAGCTAGATTTAGAACATTTTTAAAGTAAAGTAGGAATTACTTCTATTTGGCCAAGATGGAGTGACAGAACCAGATCTATTGCAACACTTAAGACAACCAAAAAACTGGAGGAGGGAGGGACAAATGAGGAGATAATACCAAGGGTTCTAGTAGGGAGAAAATGTTTTGAAAATGATGAGGGCAAAAAATAAAATAAATTTTAAAAGAGAAAATGATGATAGCTTTTATATTTATATTTATATAAGTGTGCTTGATACAATTATGTGTAGACTGTTATAAAGAGCCCCCAATAAAATGATTAAAACCAGCAACCAAAAAAAAAAACCCTCACAAAATAAGTAAAACAATCATTTTCAAGTCATTGGACATTAGGCCAAGTAGTCATGGGAAACAACCATGATGAGTCCTATGACTGTCACAGTTTATTTTCTGGAGAGTTTCTCGGGCACGTTCCAGGATCCAGAAACCAAGGAACTCAAAGCAGTAAGACCTGCTAGGACAGAAAGGAAAGTGGTGCAAAAAGGGAAAATACCCTCTGCCGAGGGTATTCAGCTGAGTACAGACCAGCATGTCTGTGGAAGGAAATTACCAAAGTCTGGGGCAAGAATTGGCTGAAGGTTCCAGAAATGGGACCTGTTTCCATCGGCAAGACTGGAAAATTCTCACAATTCATGAGCACTAAGTAAAGCGCTTAGAATGAAACTCAAGAGAAGACTTCTAAGAACACTAAAGTGCCCAGGATTCATCAAGGTACAAGTCAAATGTCTGCCAGATCATCAAAGATTGCATGACAAGCAAAAGAGCAGACAAGCCTAATCCACAGTGAGAAAAATAGCGAGATCCGTCAAAACCAGAGCAGCATGGACAGAGACATCACAAGCACTAGACAGGGATCTAAAACTGGTTGCATAGATTCAAGAAGTTAAGTAGAAGCATGGAAGTTATGTAAAAGACCCGAATCAAATGTCTGCCGACGTAAACTCTTACAAATGTTTGAGACAGAAAATGCGATGGGTGGAGTAAGTGGAAGATTAACAATTACAAATGAGAACTAGTGAACAGAAAGGAACATCAACAGAAGAAAAGGACACGCTCTTTGGTGCATTAAAGGGGCAGAGAAAAGGGAGAAGAACATCACCGAGACAGACTGACACAGTGACTCTGAGCACAGGCGCAATCTGGAGAATGGTGCAGGACCGCTGAGCTTCATTCAGGCAGGCCCAGGGGCAGTATGAGTCCGAGCTGATTCTGTGGGACCAAGCGATGACAACAGGAGGAGGGTGGGAGCATAAAGAATGTTTGAAGAAATAAATAACGATAATCTTTTTTTCCAAAATGAATGAAAACTATAAATTCATAGGTCTAAGAAGGTCAATGTTCTCCAACCACAAGAAACCTAAGTACCCCAAGATAACCAAATCCGGATGAACCCCATGGATATAGAAAATATATACATATATTACAAAGCAGCCAGCAAATAAAAAAAAGTAAAACTGACATGGAAATGTCTAAAGTGAAAAAACGCTTAAGTGTTGGCGAGGCTCTCTCACCATTTGGTGAAGAAGAGTGTCCACTCGTTTGACGTGGCAGCCAACATTTAGCATTTTCCACCTTGTACACGTGAGTCAGTCAGTCACCGTGGTGGGTGAGCCACAGTCACTCACTAGGGAATAAAAACACAACAGCATCTCCTAAAACTGAAGCTGAGCATCCCAATTCGGTGACATTTAGGCATGTCTTTAGTTACAAACATGATAGGAACGTAGGCGCTGTCTGGACTTTAGTGAGAGGAGGGGGAGATGAGAGACGGAGGGCTGGAAGCAGAGGGTGGACCAGCAGAGGAGGGTGTGAGGGCCAGAGCAGCACCTACCAAACAGACCCGTCAGAATACTTCCACAAGTATCCACCAGTCAGCTATGGGAAATGATAGCGTTTCTCCCATGAGAGGAGAATTTTCTAGCCTCAAGTAGGGGGGGGCTATGGTTTTTCTGAGAAACCTTGCAGAATGATGCTTTAAAGCTTTCAAACTAAAAGTTAGAAAAAAAAAACGAAAAAGAAATGAGGACAAACTCTAAGAAGTCACCATTTTGAAGCAGACCCTTCACAATACCCTCTGTTGCTAGCTGTATTTCTCTCAGCACGCGCTGTGTGAACAAGCTAGGAGGCAAGTCCAGGCTGCGTGGACAGCTTTAGTGGCAGAAATGAGCTCCCACTCACTTGACGCGCTCATTTGTCAGTATTAAAAATCTGTCTAAGAGATGCTTCCTCTCGGAACAGAACCTCTGCCTTCCTTTCCCCCCACCCCTGCCCCCTACTGAAAACGAAGCTCCAGACTGAGGCGCAGGTGCTAATACATGTTCTCAGCACCATCGAGGCAATTCTGACCCTGTAGGTCACTCGGCAGAGGATGACTTAAGTAAAAAGAAAAGCTGGGACAAATATTTTCACCAGCAAGCCAGTGTACAACTATTGCAATGTACAAACTATCGGAAAATGGCATATTAGCCAAAGCACGGTCTTATCATCTCCAGCATCCCTAAACAGCGTTCAAAATAGGTATCATTTTAAAATACACAATTAAGATGCGAGGGTTGCCAAGTCAAGGTGCCCCTAGTGTACAAAAATTAGGTCAAAGACAGCATAATAAAATTAGGTGAAATATACTCATTTATCAATTTCTAAATAAATCTGATTTATTTTTAACTGACATCTTAATTATTCACATTTACATCTGGTCTATAACAACTTTCTCTCTTTTAATAGTGTAAGACAAATAAAATATTATGATTATATGTCAGCTTCAACTGAAATGCCATGCCAATTATATAATAAGATTTCATTTTACCTTGTTTAATCTGTCCTTGCACAATGTTACTGGAAGTTGGAGAGGAACTCCTTGCTTTAGAAAGGTCTGGGGTGCTTGGTCTAGGTGGCCTTTAAAAATAAAGCGAGAGAGAGACACGTGTATGTACATTTTCATAGCTCCAAATGAATTGTAAAAACACAAAACCAGAATATCTTCAATTTAACATGCCAAAAAGATGGTGTTTGCTGTTGTTTTACACATATATGCTTCCTCTAGAAAATTTTAGTGAAATGGTAAGCAAGTAAAAGTTCTACCCATCCAGTTTACGTTGAGTTGAGTTTAGAAAATATTTACAAGCACGTCACAGTTCTATTATTGACAGGACAATAGCATAATTGGTCTTTCTTTCTTGCACACATGTGGTCTGAGATGAGTCTTCCCATATCGTTGGGCCACAAGAATGAACCAGTCGATAGAGTGACCTGTAAAATGATCAGCCCTCAGATCTGAGAAGACGCGCTCTAGGTGCTGTGGAAGTGATGCCGACCCAGGCAAGCCTGAGTGCAGGGCAGAACCACGCTCCATTGCGTTTCCAAGGCTGGGACCGCTGGCCAGTCATTACCACACCTGCCTTCTGGGATGCCTGTGGGGGGTCCAACCCGCCAACCACTAGCTAAGATTGAAGCGGTTAAAGTCTGTGCCACCCAGGGACTTCTTACTACCGAGAAGGTAGTAGGAAATGGTTCGCAGGCAGCAAAGCACACTAGGGCCTGGAGAGGTCAGTGGTCTTGATTTGAATTCTGGTTCTACCCCTTACTAGCTCTGTAAGTTACTTCACCTCTCTGTGCCTCGGTTCTCTCATCTGGAAGAACAGAATAAAAGTCGCTACCTAAGAGGGTTAAAGGAGCCCAGGAGCACAGCGAATTAAGCTTTAACTGCTACGGTGGCTATGAGTTGGCATTGACTCAGTGGTAGTGACTATGCAATAGGTCAGTGGTTCAAATCTACCAGCTGCTCCTCAGGACAAAAGGTGGAGCCGTCTGATCCCATAAAAAAGTTACAGCCTCAGAGACCCTATAGCTCAGTTGTACCCTGTCAAGCTCAGTATGAGTCAGAGTTGATGCTACAGCAGTGGGCTGGGCAATTGGCCTTTATTACAGGCTTATGAGCATTAAACAGCTGTAAAGTCCTCAGAACAGAGCCATGCCCAAAGCATGTGCTAATATGTAAGTTCTTGCCAGAGTGCAAAAATCCTTGGTATAGTCAATTCACCACAGACGCTAACAGAATTGGGGCTTAAGGTGCCTTTGCGACTTTGCAGTTCAAGCTAAGAATTCTAAGCAGCCCAAATAGTTGAGCACTTGGCTGCTAAATGAAAAACTGTGGATTTACACACATACACACACACACACACACACACACACACACACACACACCAGTCATGTTAAACAGAAAGGTCTGAGAATACGCTTTCAAAAGGTCATCACCATGACTATCCCAAGGAGTGCAGCTCTTTCTAGCAACACAAAAGGACACTATGAGGTGGATCAACTTGACAACAAATGCCTTGGCTTTGGTTTGGCCCCCCACTGGAAGATTCTGGTTTTTTTTTTTTCATCAAAGAAGACAATTACTGCATATGCATCAAGGGTCACAAGGAAGGAAAGCATCCTCCCCAAATGCATGTTTCTAGATAGGGTGTTAGAGGAATCTTTATGGGATATAATTTCAAGCATTTACTCAAGGCCTAGTTCAAGTTGAACTAGGGCTTGTCTCATTTCAAACATTAAAAACAAAGGAAAAGACCACCACCAACAACAAAAATAACATTATTAAGTATGCCTGAAGATAGGGTAGAAAGGTGTAATTGCTTGTGTTTTAAGTTGCTTACACTGGACACACAAATGTGAATAAAAATGTTAAAGGGCAAACACTAAAATGACATCAAATATAAACTCAGTACAGACACACACACACGCACATTAAACAATGACAACAACAAAACTGGTTTCTTTGCTGTCCCCTCTCCTTTCTGCTCGCTCTCTCTCTCTCTCTCTCTCTCTCTCGCTCTTTCTCTCTCTCTCTCTCAAATGTAGGAGATCAAACTAGTATTGCCATCATACCTGGTTGGGCCCTTCTTCATATGATCCCCAATAAAGGTGGCATTGGTCATACTCATGAGGGTATTGGCCAGAGAGATGACAGATAGGAGGTGCTGTGTGGTGACGGCACGGGACACTCCATAGGTTCCCTTTCCCACTCCTTCAGTGGCCAGCAGCTTCCTGCCTGCATCTGTTTCCCCAGAGCCCAGGGTGCAGGCTGCCTGATTATAACCAGGGAGCATCAGGGACATGTGTCCGCCTCGGGACAAGAGCCCAAAGGACACTGTGCAATGAGGTTTCAGCATCCCAAGGCGATCAAGGCAGATGTCATCCAGGACTTCATTCAGACCCCAGGCGTGAAGGCAGGACATGAACAGTTTGGCAGTGTCCATCGTCAAGTTATATTCTAACAGGGTCAATGGCTTCGACTTGCTAGCCCTGTACTCAGGATCACTCTCTTCCCGTCTCTGCCTCAGTAACTCCTCGTCATCCTCTTCGTCATCCAGAAGATGCTCCTTTATGTTCTCTTTGATGGTCTCTTTCACTTGTTGGAAGAGGACTGCTGCTCGCTTCCCAGTGAGAAAGGAGCCCCCTTTGTCTGAACTGCCAGATGCTTTCTGCAGATTCTCCGGGGAAATCAGGGCTGTGTTCGGTCTGGAGGCTTCTTCGGTCAGGAGCTGGATAATCAATGCTTCCACGTCAAAGAAGAGCACGTGGACATCCGGGTCGGTTAAGTTTGTCTTTATTGCTTGGACCATCAGAGAGTTATGGGAATATTTAGGCAAATTCCCCTGCAATAAATAGATTGAAAAGGAGTTACAATTAAAACTTTTGAAGATCACGATATGCTAATTGCCTAAGCTTGCTTGCCCTATAAAACTGGCTTACTTCTCACAAATCAAAAAAAAAAAGAACCCCACCCCATCCCAGAAAAGATGTAACTACTGACACAACGTATGTATGTATGTATGTATGTATACATTATGATGAGTGCTGTATGAGTTCCCAATAAAATGAATTAAAAAAAAAACTTTTAATGTCATACATTCAATAATTGACAACAAATAGCTAAAGCCATGACAATGCCTTTGCAACTGTCCTTTAAGGGATCTTTATCACTAAGAGTATTACACATATATATTATATGTGTGTATTTATATATACACATGTATACACATTTGTCTGCTTGTGTGCATATATGTATGTATGTGCATGTATGATGCCAACTGATAGCAAGCCTAGAGAACATGACAGAAACACTCCTGTGGGTTTCAGAGACTGTGACTATTTACAGGACTAAAAAACCCAGTGTGGGCTGAGCCCCCGTGGCGTAGTGGTTGTGCGCGGGACTGCGGCCCACTGGAATGGAAGTTCAATTCCAGCAGCAGCTCCACAGGAGCAAAGGTTGGGCCTCCTACTCCCACCACCAGAGGGCAGTGAAGCCAAAAAAAAAAAAAAGCCCAGTGTTGTCTTCCTTCTTGGAGTGCAGGTGGCTTCGAACTGCAGACCTTTCAGATTACAACCCCAAGTGTAACCACCATGATACCAAGGTATACACACTCACACACACATCCACACATTGTATATAGATACATGCACATATGTGTACAAATGTCATATATGTGTGTATGTGTGTGTATCTTCATAACTATACCATATAGCTAGGATATATATTACATATGCTTCATATAAAATATGTAGCCCACAGAAAATATTTTATAAATACTTAATTATAGTACTTAATGTACCTATCACATGCCACACTTCTATACATTTTATACCATATATACTTGAGTATAAGCCAACCCAAATATCAGTCAAGGCACTAATAAACTGCATTAAAAATGTGCTGAAAAATTCAGTTCTTACTTAAGCACATGGTACAAGCTGCTGCTAACATATACGACCATTCAACCCACTGTCACAGGGTCACTTCTGACTCCAAACAGCCTAGTAGGATTCCCCAGGCTAGCAATCTTCACGAGAACACAGAGCAGACAGTGGATTTGAAGCCCCCTTCTTTCCATGTGTGCATACACATGGGGGGAGGAGAGTATGAAACTGACAGTTAATAGCATGTAAACCACAAAAGCTTACATAATTAGAACAACTATCCTAAAATAATTATAAAACTGTCAGAGATTGTTTTTTAAACCAAGCAAATAAAAGTTCATTGCTCAAACAGGAGTCGCTACTGACACAGAGATCAACATTTCCTTCAATGACTGAGCAGCAGATCCCACCTCTGAGAAGGAACTGCCTCTCAAGCAAAAGAAGAACTGGTCTGTCAAGCCGCTGCCCCACCGCATTCCTTGCTTTTCTCTGTGGCCTTCTGCTCATCTCTGTTCTCAGGTTCTGCTCCCACCATAGAGACCATGCTCAAGTCCTTCAAATCCTTTGGTCATGAATCCTCTTTTTTTTTTTTTAAATCATTTTATTGAGGGCTCATACAACGTATCACAATCAATACATCCATCCATTGTATGCAGACCACATGTGTACATCTGAGGCCATCATCATTCTCAAAACATCCTCTTTCTACTTAGGCCCTTGGTCCTCATTTTCCCCCTCCTTCCCCATTCCCCTTCCCTCATGAACCCTTAATAAATTACAAATTATCATTATTTTGTCATACCATACACTGTCTGATGTCTCCCTTCACCCACTTCCTTGTTTTCCATACCCCAGGGAGGAGGTGATATGTAGACCCCTGCAATTGGTTCCCCCTTTCTACTCAACCTTCCCTCCACCCTCCCAGTATTGCCACTCTCCGCCCTGTTCATGAAAGCAGCATCTGTCCTGAATTCCCCATGAACATTCCCTGATCTAACCGAATTTATAAGGTAGAATTGGGATCATGACAGTGGGGGGCGGGGGGGGACATTAAAGAACTAGAGGAAAGTTGCATTCCGTTGCTGCTACACTGTACCTCGACTGGCTCGTCTCCTCGCTGTGGCCCTTCTGTGTCACTTCACCTATTCCTGGGCTTTGATTCCCCAGTCTACACTCCTCCTCATTTATAATGATATAATTTTTAGTTCTTTGATGCCTGATACCTGATCCCATGGACACCTTTGTTGTCTCTAAGTTAGATGGCCGCTTATTTACTTTCAAGCCTTTAAGACCCCAGATGCTATATCTTTTGATAACTGGGGACCATCAGCTTTCTTCATCACATTTGCTTATGAGTCCTCTTTTTTTTTTAAATCATCTTATTAGGGGCTCTCACAGCTCTTATGAAAATCCATAAGTACATTCATGTGTCAAGCACATTTGTACATTTGTTGCTGTCGTCATTTTCAAAACATTTTCTGGGTACTTCAGCCCTTGCTAACAGCTCATCCTTTTCCCCACTTCACCTCCCTTCCTCCCTCCCTCATGAGTCTTTGATAATTTAAAAAGTACTCTTTTTTTCATGTCTTAAACCAACTGCTGTATCCCTTCATCCATTTTCCATTGCCCGTGTCCCTGGGAGGGGTTCTATGTCAATCATTGTCATTGGTTTCCCTTATTCACACACACCCCCACTGTCCCCTTCCCCTGCTGGTATAGTTATTCTCATTATTGGTCCTGAGTAGTTTACCTCTCCTGGATTCCCTTTGTTTCCAGGTTTTATCTGTATCAGTGTACATCCTCTGGTCTAGCTTCATTTGTAAGGTAGAACTGGGGTCATGATAGTGGGGGAGGAGGAAGCATTAAAGAATTAGAGGGGAAAAAGTCAACAAACAGACCTTGAACTATTTACAGACTTTTCTTTATTTTTTTGTCATCGGTTTTTGTTGTTGTTATTTTGCTTTCTTTTGTTGCTTTGTTTTTCTCTGTCGTGCTTTTTGTGCATATTATTCTCTCTCAGAGTCTATCATGAAAAGGTAGGCAGGATGAACAATCTGAAGAAGAAACAACGAACCAACAGTACCAGGGGTGAGGGTTGCGGAATGTGAGAGGGGTAGGTGGGGGAAATTAAGTGGGTATTAACAAACCCAGAGACAAGGAAACAACTAGTGATCCAAAATTGATGGCAAGAAGGTGTAGGAGGCCTGGTAGGGCTTGATCAAAGGCACTGTAACCCAGAGGAATTACTGAAACCCAAATGAAGGCCGAGCATGATAGTAGGATAAGAGGAAAGTAAAAGGAAATAGAGGAAAGAATTAGGAGGCAAAGGGCATTTATAGAGATCTAAGTACAGTCATCAATATGTTTATATATGACAATGAGGAAATTGACCTATGTTCATATATTTATAGGTTTAGTATGAAGATAGACATTTAGTAACAGATAGACATTGGGCCTCCACTCAAGTACTCCCTCCATGCAAGGAAACTTTGTTCTATTAAATTGGCCTTCCATGATGCCACCTTTCCAATACGATTGCTGGAGACAAAGTGGGTGCATAAGAATAAGTCATGAAGATGCTGGTGCCCAGCTATGAAAAGATATAGTGTCTGGAGTCTTAGGCTTGCAGATAAACAAATGGCCATCTAGCTGAGAAGCAACAAAGCCAGCATGGAAGAAACACATCATCCTGTGTGATCAAGGTGTTAATGGGATCAGGTATCAAAAAACAAAAAAATCATATTATTGTGTATGAAGGGGAGTGTGGAGGGGTGACCCAAAGTCCATCTGTAGGCAACTGGACATCCTCTTACAGAAGGGTCACGGGGAGGAGAGGAGCCAGTCAGGGTGCAATATAGCACTAATAAAGCATGCAACTTTCTTCTAGTTCTTAAATGTTCCCCTCCCCCAGACTATCATGATCCAATTTTACCCTCCACTAAATCTGAAGACGTACAGTGGCACATGTTAGAGCTGAAAGGATAGGGAATCCAGGACAGATAAACCCCTTACCAATAACGAGAGTAGCTATACCAGAAGCATCAGCAGAAGATAGGGTAGAAAGGGGGAACCGATCACGAGGATCTATATTCATTCCCCTCCCTGAGGGATGGACAATAGAAAAGTGGGTAAAAAGAGATGCCAAACAGTGTTAGACATGATAAAATAATTTATAAATTGTCAAGGGTTCAAGAAGGGGAAGAGGAAGAAATTAAGAGCTGATAATACCAAGTAGCTCCTCAAGTAGAAAGAAAATGTTTTGAGAATGAGAATGGAAACAAGTGTACAAATGTGCTTGACAGAATCAATGGATGTACGAATTGTGTAAGAATTATATGAGCCCCGGGGCTGAGCCCGGGTGGCGTAGTGGTTGTGCGCGGGACTGTGGCCCACTGGGACGGAGGTTCAATTCCAGCAGTGGAGCTGGGCCTCCTACTCCCACCACCGGAGAGCAATGATGCCCCCCCCCCACCAAAAAAAAAAAAGAATTATATGAGCCCCCAATAACATGATTTTACAAAGAAATACAATGAATGTCAAGGAATGCCAGTAGACAAAGAAACTAAAACAGCAGGCCGTGGAAAGAATTGATACAACTAAAACCCTGATTTACACTCTAGAGTCTCCAGAACTGTAAGAAAATTAATTTCTGATCATTAAAGCCAAAAAAAGAACTACAGGAAAGTTGAATGTTTCCTCGGTGCAGTACAGCATCCTGACTAGCTTGTGACCCTTGTAACCCTTGTGTGAAGGCAGGTCCAATAGTCTACAGATGGGCTGGGTCTCCACTCCACCCTCCCCCTCATTCATATCCATATAATGTGTTTTGCTCTGGGTCTTTGATGCCTGATGCTTGATCCCATCCACACTGATCATGAATCCCTTTATATAACTTTTTTCTCTTTCTATACTACCCACTTGGGTCAAATTTAGCAGACGTAGTCATCAACTCAATGGCCTTTCAGGCCCTGTCTACTTAACATCTTTGCAGTATCGGACATTGCTGGTTTTGCTTTGAGAAAGAATAGGAAAAAAAGACATAAGAATGAGAGAGGACAGTGATGCCCCCCCCCCCAAAGAAAAAGAGAGAGGCAGTAGAAAAGAGAAAAATAGGAACGACTCCAAGGTAATCATCACCCAGTGAGTCTTTCAATCCTCACTTGCTCTCTCAGTCAGTTGTCCCTGCAAATCTCTTTCCCCAAGAGACTTGACCCACAACATCAGTGCTGCTGTCACCTCCATAACTTGATAGGACCTGCTCTACTCTGTCGCATGGGGTCTCCAGGAGTCAGGCTCAGCACGATGGCAGTAGGTTTGGTTACATGCAGCATACTTGAAAGCCTTTGCCACAGTTATAGAATGCGTAGCTTTATATATTTAGATCTGTAACATCATCTAAAAATCAGGAGCTGGCTGACCAATATCTGATCGTCTTACGTAACCCTAAACCTAGTAGAATAAGCAAACATTATAAAACCTTTATAGAATTATTTTATTTTTGGGGCTGAATCCCGGTGGTGTAATGATTGACTGTGGGACTGTGCCCCACTGGCTTGGCGGTTCAAATCCAGCAGCAGCTCTCTAGGAGCAGAGGGCAGTGAGGCCCCCCCAAAAAATTTTATTTTATTTTTTAATATAGTGTGTTTCCAGATATAAAATGATTTTTCATTGATGAACTATAAAATTATAGCCAAACTCCCTCAACTGCTCTTACTCCCGCCTCCGTTATCCTCCCATCTGATTCTGTTTCTTTCTAACTTATGAGGCTTCAACAGCATTTCGTGACCCAAGGATACAATCCAGATGTGTTCACAAAGCACAAATAATCCTCCAGCACATACTGCTGTCTACACCTGTCCAATTCCATCTCTGGTCAAAAGCCCCTCTCGCTCCTGTGGCAAGCACATTACACCACGTGTCCCCTCCAGTTTGAGGCACCTGCGCCTTTGCAAATGCTCTGCCAGAATCCCATTCTTCCCCAATCTCCCTACTGTCTCTCAGGTCATGCTGCCATCCACCCTTCAAGAAGCATCTTAAGGCACTCCTCTTCAACAATAATCTCCAGCCTGCCGAGATCCACCTGATCACTGCCTCCTTTGCATACACATGCTCTGAATGGAAGGGATGGCGTGTGCACAGGGTAGAAAACAAAGAGTGCTTCTGGGGTGCAGATAAAAAAATGAAGATGCACACCCAGCATTACAGATGTACACTACACTAGATGAAAATTAATATACACACACCAATACTTTCTGACGCCTATTCCTGTCTTTAATCAATTCTTCCTAGACTCACCTACTCCTTATGCCTGGTGTTTGTGGTAAACACTGAAGCTGTAAACAGGAGTGAGATGTGGCTTTAGTATGAGACAGGGGACAATGAGGCAGACTGAGGGGATCAAGGAGAAGGTTCCAGCGTCACCCTGAGTGACCCCCATAAGGTGGCATTAGCCATCAGGGTTGGGGAGTAGCCCAGCCTATGAGATCGAGTGTGACCTTGTATCAGTAATAGGTGGGCAGGTCTGACACAGGGTGTGAGGGAGAGCTCAAGTCCACATTAGATAAAAGGAAGAGCTCACCACCAGGCTTTCGTGGATATGCCTTTTCTAGTAAAGAGCTGCAGAATTCTCTTAGAGGGTATAATGAATGTAAAATCACACCTTTTTTTTGGTGAGGGTGGGGACTACTGAAATGGCAAGAATGGCAAGAAAGAAAACAGGGCAGGAGTGGGGACACATGCGGACTTTTCGGTTCTCTCCTCTGAGGTCACCCACAGATCTTGAGCACTCCCAGATCTGCCAGTGCTGTCTGCCCCTGCCAGAAAGTGTGCCAGCTGACAGCCCCAGTGCTGGGGCAATGGAAAGGCCTGGTAGCAGCACAGCTGGAGGAGACTGTGGGCAACCCCCCTTTATCACCACCTTTAAGTAATGCCGATTATGTCACGGCAGCAAAAACGAACCAGCAACCAGTCCGAGAAAAAGATGGTTAGAAAAAACCCAGACAATGCCACCATAACGGCCAGATGAGAAAAGGATAGGGGGCACTGAGGGAAGAGTCCTCAGAAAGAGTCGTCCCAAGATCAAGAGGGGAGCTATAATAGAATCTGTCGTCACCGCATTCCGCACATGCCCTGCAATCGCTGGCAAATTCCTCTTGGTACCAAGTAGACGCATGCAGCGAAGTTGTGAAGGTCAGGTGTTAGCTCCACATACAGAGAAGTGAGTCCTCATCTACCTGCCACACCAGCACGTTCGCTATGTTTTACAAACTACTCCTGGGAACTGAAAGGACAGGGGGAACAGAGTCCCTGACAGGTTCAATATTTTTGCGTGTTACCTTTAAGAATAACCACATCAAAATGGATGGGGGAGTCTATCAAGTTCCCAGGATCTCATGACTTAATCAAAAGAGATACATATTTAAAGTAAAATAGCTCACTCATCCCATGTTCTGTTCTTGGCGATTTCAAATACAGGCAAGTGACTCCAGGAAAGTACTTAACGGAAGCGGGCTTGCTGAGCCACCTCAGAAGAGTGAGCTTTGTGCTCACAAACTCAGTTTTACAATATCATGGAGAAAGACTCGATTCAATTCTGTAAATATTTGTGCAGTGACAAGTGTGTGCAGGATATCTGGGAAAAAATAAAATCTGTCCTGAGATCCTGAAAGTAAAAAGGTAAAGACTCATTTGAAAGAAGGAGAAAAGAGAAAAACTCAGGCTCGACAACCTCATGTCAATTCCATCCCCCGGCGACCCTGTAGAACCCTCCGCACGGTTTC
Source organism: Nesogale talazaci (assembly GCA_004026705.1). Taxonomy (NCBI): domain Eukaryota; kingdom Metazoa; phylum Chordata; class Mammalia; order Afrosoricida; family Tenrecidae; genus Nesogale; species Nesogale talazaci. The sequence continues at coordinate 42,035 of PVJH01004093.1, read as the reverse complement.
CGAGATGGTCCTTCCTGGCGGGGTAGAATCGCTCTTCTGCAGAGCCGAGGCGGCTTTGAGCAGCCAGCCGTGAGGTGAGCCGCCCAAAGCCTTGCCCGCGATGCCACCGCAGCTCCATTGAACGGGCACCGAAGAGAGCTCGATTATAAGACACATATAAATGACATACGTTTCCCATACGGATGGGAGAGTTGGACATTGCACAAGGAAGACTGAAATAGAATGGAGACATTTGAGGTGTGGTGTACAAGAACTGCCGGGGGTCTTGTAAAAAGTGCAGCCAGAATGCTCCTCTCACACACTTGGCAAAGGTTGTCAGCAGAGACCAGGCCCTGGAGAAGGTCATCATACTTGGTAAAGGAGAGGGGCAGCAAAGAAGAGGGCGGCCCTCTGGGAAACGGCCTGGCACAGTGGCTGCCACCGTGGGCCCGGGCATGACCAGCGCTGTGCAAGGGCGGGCGCAGGGCCCGGCGGGCAACGCTTCGCCGCGGTGCTCGGATTGGCTATGAAGGAGGACCAACGCAAAGGCTCCTGAAAACACGCCAGGAAAGGGTCTTAAGTGGGCTCAACGCCAACTTGGCAAATAGGGCCGGCGCAAAAAGTGTCCGCAGCCACACACCGGAAAGACCGGTACAAAAGTCAACGGCAAAAACATTGCCGTGGCGTCAATTCTGACTCCCGGCGGGCCACGTGACAAAGCCGAAGCCTTCCACGCCGTCCCAGGCGGGCACCCACCGGGAGGGGCGCCAGCTGTCACACGCTGCGCCCAGAGAGCAGCGGGTGGGTTCCCAGGGTCGTCTTCCCCAGACCCCGAATGGCTAGTGGGACAGAGAGTTGGCAGGTCCGTTGTACATATTATATCTACCGTAACTTCATTTTCTCAATGAGGGAAAAATACAGCTTTCGCTTTTAAAAGTCTAAGTAAGACACCTAACCTGGCCCGAAAATGCAGACTAGGAAAACACTATCAAAGCTCTTGCTCCTCATCTAAAGGAAGCCCTTTGCTTTTCCCGAAAGAGCACTGAGTGCAGTCTCTGGCTGATCATGGATTCCACGGCCCACTCTATGACTAATACTAGATTCTAGTTTATATCAGTAGTCATATTTCTACCAGGAGATATTGCTAACTCATGCCAATGTGCCTTGTGGAGATGGCCTGAGTTTGATGCAAGAGTGCAGACAGAGGAATGGATGATAAAAATAAAATCAGATCAACGGTCTTGTGCATAAGGCAGAGAAATAGCACACTATATAAATCCATACACAGGCACACACTCCTACAAATATCAATATTAAGTCCTCAAATACAGTGGAAGGAAAAGAAATAATGGGAAAACATATTACCTGACCAAAAAAGTATACATACATACATTGTATTATTATAAAGATATTTCTTAAATTTCCAAAGTACAGTAGAAAGAACTGGCTGGCTACCTAACAAAATTTGGTAGGAGTGACAAATTAAAAAGAAGAGGACTTTTACTCTTGATTTTAGAGACGGGATTTTAAGTAATAAAATTCCCCCAAACAATGTAATACTGATGTGTGATGGCACACCAGAAAGAAAGCCCAGAGGCTTTGCTTTACTTTTAAAGCTTGATAAAATTAGCTAAAGGGAACACTTCTAAAAGTCTCCACGGCACTCTCAATGTTAACTATTTTAATTGGGAGAAGGAGAGGAAGAGTGAAGCCAGGAGGCAAAGAAACTGGAAAACACAGCAACAAGCAGAGGTGAGGTGTAAGAGGTGCGCCGCACTGGAAAGGGATGGGTATCTGGTGCCCTCTGCTGTTACATCGCTGCTACTGACGACTATCAGGGAGGCTGGGAAGGAAGTTCTTTTTCAGAGCATTCATTTAAGTTGAATTGCACAGTGGACTATTCTATGTGTATTAAATATCTGACTTTGGGAAGGAGGAGATTTTTATGATTAGGTGTGAATCACAACATACTTGTTAGAGTTAATGCTATTTTCACTTTCTTACATTTGGTTTCATCAACACAGAGATTAATAAGCATAAGCCAAAAGGTGGCATTTAACCTTTTTGATGCATTGCAAAGTTTGAAGCCATATTCTAATTCAATTCTTATAAATTAAATGCAAGTTATGCAATTAAAGTTTAGCTCATGGCACTTCAATAGAAAGAAAATAATGGTGTCCTGTGAGTTACACCTCAGCTCGACAACTGCCAGGTCAGCAGTTCAAAACCACCAGTCACTCTTCAGGAGGAAGAGAAGGCTTTCTACTGCCATAAAGATTCAGTGTAATGGAATCCTACAGCAGCAGTTCCACTCTGCCCTACAGTGGACAGAGTTGCTATATGATTTGGAATCGGCTACATTGAAGTGAGTATACAGATGTCTATATTTTATCAAGCTATTTCTATATGCGATGGCTTACTAGATAGTACAATTCGGATATCATATCAAATAATATCAAACTATGAGGATACTAGAAAATTAATATATTAAAAGTTCTCATACAGCAGGACAAGCATGGTTGATTTTTCCATGCTTCCCCAAGAACTAAAGAAAAATAACAACCGAGTCCCAGTGGCGTAAGTGGTTGAGTACGGGCCTGAGGCCCACGGACTTGGCGGTTCAGGTCCAGGGATGGCTCTCAGGAGCAGCGCTGGGTAGCTCCCACGACCACCAGAGGGCAGTGATGCCCCAAAAACAAAATAAATAAATAATAAATAACAAGGCAGTGAGTGCTAGAAGCCAGGCCATTCTCACTCCTTAATTATATAGACCGGGAGAAAAGTCGGTCTATATCCCCAGCATCGAATCCACTAGCTTCCAAATAAGGACGAGATGAGCAATGATTGAAAGGCTGGCACAGGGCCAGGCCGTGTAAAAGTTCGCCGTCTCAGACGCCCCATAAAGGTTCACCATGAGCCAAAGGCAACTCAGTGGTAATGAGTTTGGTTTGGGGTTTTGGTAGCATAACGAGTTATGAGTTGGGCTGTTGATCAAAAGGTCAGCAGTTCAAAACCATCAGCTGCTCCAGGGGAGAAAAACGAGGCTTTCCACTCCCATAGCTACAGTCTCAGAAACCCACAGGGGCAGCTCCACTCCGTCCTATAGGGTCACTGCAAGTAGAAGCCAACTCGATGGCAGAATTCTAGTTGTTTTGAGTGGGAGCCACAATGGACCCCCTGGCAGTGGGTGTGGTTTCTGGTGTGGGAGGAGTTCCTATAGGAATGTGTGCAGTCCCTGGGTGGGCATGCTACTACTCAAGGCGCACACACAGTGGGAGGGGCCCTCAGGAGAGGGGATGCCTCTAGAGTTGTTGAGAAGGCTTCTCTGGAGAGGGCGAGAGAAGTGACCAGTGACTTGCAGAGAGTATGGAAGTGAGGGGGAACAGACCAGGCCAAGGTAAGAAAGTGCGTGTGCAGATGTGGACAGTGAAGGCATCGACCAGAATTCCAGCCGTGATCATTCCGGATTCAATGTATTCCTACCCTCAGATAATGCAATAGCACACTCCTTCAAGATGGCTAATATCATTCCACCCCAGGCTAATTTTAGATCCTGCAATACCATGCCATATAAATCTTCTCCCGAGTTTATATGTGAGAAACAATCAAACCTCAAATGCTGTCCATGGCGCAGCCTTGCTCGAAGGGCACCATCCTAGAAGACTGGGCCACTCAAGTTGGCCAATGGCTTCATTGTACAGTCAGTACTTAGTGGGCCAGCAGACTACAAGTAGGAAGTGCTACAAGTAGCACTGAACGCAGAGTCATTTAGTAACAAAAATGAGTCCCTATGATTACATCTGCTAAGTATGCTAGCAGAGAAAGTCATCTATTTTACTACTTACTGTTTTAAACTAGTAGTGACTAGACTTTTCTATAGACGTTCAGCAGTATTCAAATGAGATGGCCCACTCTCATGAAACGGAGAGAACTGGAACAGAGATCTGATTGCCTGTGAGCATCTTCCCTCCTCACAAAAACAATGTCCCAATAGCAGGGCATCATAAGTGGTTTTGATGCTTTCTTTTAAATGTGTCAATCTCTATTCACTTGATCTGCATTTGAATGATGGTGCTGACAAAGCTTATGGAAAGTGCCATGAACTTCTGAAAGAACAAACACATCCATCTTGCAAGAAGCAGCCTGACTGTTCCTTAGAAGCAAGAATGGCAAGACTTCCTGTCATGTACTTGGCTTGGACATGATATGCAGAGAGACCAGTCCCTGGAAGAGGACCTCACACTTGGGAAAGCAGCCAGGCAGCAAGAAAGAGGAAGGCCTTGGTGAGATGGATGGACACGGTGGCTGCGGCAATGAGCGTGCGTAGAGGAACAAGTGTGAGGGAGGGTGCATGCCTGAGCAGTTTCCTTCCGACGTAGGGTGGGTCACTGTGGGGTGAAGGCACTTCACACCACCATTTGCTCATCCTTTCCTTTATGATAAATCAGTCATTTGAATCAATAATAATTGGAAGTCATATTTTCCCCAAAGTAGAAAACCACATGAATGGGCCCTACTGTTAATCACATACCAATCCCTTCTCCCAATCTTGCCTGCCAGGCGGCAGACACTCCACTCTTAGTGCAGCGTTCTGCATCCACCAGAATGGAGGGAAAATTGACAAAGTGCTCAGGGTCTTTGGTATCACCAAGAAAGAGATCTTGGGCTGCCTCACAGCCTCCTTCCTCTCCACTTCCACCAGGCACGACAATGGTGTGGGACATGACTGAATCTGGACCTCCCCTAGATCGCACACTGCACCTCCTCTTCAACTTGTTGAAGAAGTGCTTTCCAAACCTAGAGAACAGCTTCAATTCCCAATGCACATCTCTTAACCCATAGCAATCAAGTCAGGTCTGAGATTCTTCTAGACCTCCCTACCACCAGCAACCACCAGCAGCCTCCAGCGTTTCCATGGGCAGCAGTAGTGCCACTGCGGATACTTTCTGTGCCTGGACTCCACAGCCCTTTTGAAGAACCCTAGTTCCCCCTCTCTCCGTTCTCTCCAGCCCAGACCCCATGATTAATCATATGAATCCATCTTCCTTTCACATTACCTTCAACTCCCTCTGACCGCTGCATTACAAAACTGCAGTTCTGGCGCAGTGAAAACATTTACCTTCTCTTTGTTCCTGCCCCCTTTCCTCCAGCTGATTGCAGCCTGGTGCTTCCACACATTCAGAGTCGGACTTTTTATTTGGTCTTCACACCTACTGGGCCCCTCCCAGTCCTATCTAAGATGCTGGGCTCCCAGCGGACCCCTTCTCTGGTGTTCCTGCACTCACTCTCCACTGACAGGCTCCCTGCTCCCAGGAGACACACAGCCTTCCAGAATGTTCTCTGTTCTGTGCCCTCCACTCACCCTGACTCTCTGCAGTGTCACAAAATCAGGTTTTTCCATTCCAGGTCAAAGCCAACAGTCTTCCAACAGCTTTGGACCTTGCACAGCTCTCACCTGCAGGTTGGGCAAGTTTCCTCCTGTACTCACTGCAGATCCAAAACCTTCCCTCTCTGCTGGGTTTTTAGCCTCCACCCTTAGATGATCTCCATTGTCTTCAAAACTGGATCTCCCTCCCAGTCCTCTTTCTACTTCCTCACATCTCAGTGTCTCCACTTGCTACAAACCAAACCTGTGTCCGCACCACCTTGGGCCGACAGTCTTGAAAAGGAATACTGACTCTTCTCCCCTCCCCGATGAGCGCATTTCAACCCTCCTAATCCCCACACACTTCATACTCCCCATCCCCTTTGCCTGCAGGTCAGCACAGCCTGCAGTCCTCCCAGTACATCTCCCACCATCGCTGGCCCAACTGGCCCTTCTCCTTCCACTTAAAGTTGGTATCTCTCCGAGCTTGCCTCGGTCCACTTACTCTCTCTGCATGACTGCATCTACTCGCAGGGCTGTGAGTCCATCTGCAGCTTGGAGATTCCACCATCTGTGTATCCATCACTCAAGGGCTCCCTCAAGTCTCACACCCTCAAATCGAACTGCCTGATCAAATCGAACTGCCTGACAGGCATCTTCCACCCAGATGCCCCTCAGGAACCTCACACTTAGCCTGTCCAGAGCAAGTCGTCATCATCATCACACACACACACACACACAAGCTGCTCCCACCCTCTGGAGCCACTTCCTATTCATCATCCAGTCAGAAAACCCATGAGTCCACGTTCCTGCTCGCCCAGCCCTCATCACTCACTGGGTCCTGCAGAACACCCCGCACAAGCAGTCCTCGCCCCCATGCATCCCTGCTCCTGGCCTTGGCGTGGGCCCTCGGGACTCTCGGACCACCGTGGACAGACCAGGTTCCTTGTCCAAGCTTCTGGAGCCCACTTATTTGTTTGTTTTTTGGGGGGATGGGGCATCACTGCCCTCTGGTGGTCCTGGGAGCTACCCAGCCTTGCTCCTGGAGAACCGCTGCTGGATTTGAACTGCCAAGTCCGTGGACTGCAGTCCCGCACTCAACCACTTATGCCACCTCGGGGCTCAGCCCCCGGAGCCCACTTTTGTGAGAGTCATCAAAGCCTCCCGCTGAAATGCCCGTGACTCTTCCACTCACCATCGGGAAACGTTCGAGAGCAACCCCGGACCCACGCAATGGGGCTCAAAGCAGACGCCACAGCTACCTGGACCCTGGGGAAAGAGCAGGCAGCAGAGCCTAGGGAAGGCCAGGGAGGAGATGAAGAAGAGGCACAAAAGTGGCTGCAAGCACCCTCTTCTCCATCTCCCCACCCTCGCCCGAGGAATACTCCTGGACGCTTCTCTTTGAGAAAAGGTTTCTAGTGCCATTTTTTTCAATCAAAATAAGTGTGAAACCCACTGAGAGAGTTTGCGCATCTATCAAGTGTTTGAGCATCTTCATGTCATATACAACAAAGCTGACCCGCGTCTTTCTCCACGGCCTGTCTTCCAGAGGCTCCTCCAGCCACACTGAATATACCGTATTTTTCAGATCACAAGACACTTTCCCCGTCCTAAATGTAGGGGGGAAACGAGGGTGCCGTCTTATGGTCCAAAGGTGTGGTACCCCTGAACACTTTAGTATACTGTTACTATTTGGTTCAGAACATATCTTTCTGCTCTAAAAACTGAGTGTGCCTTATGACCTGGTGTGTCTTCTGGTCCGAAAAATACGGTTGGTATCATGGTATGTCCTATTCTCCTTCTTGGCTTGTGCCAATCTCTTGTAGAGTGCACTTTATGACCCATCACCACATGTCACCTGGCTACTCTCCACTCGTCCGCCAGGGTCTAGGTAAGAGAACCTCTCCACCAAAAAGCCAGTCCTGACCACCTCCATCTAGGACGGGTCTTTGTGATACATCTTGCATTTCTTAGCACACTTACTGCCCTTGATCTATCTTTACTTTCTGAGGGTTAATATCAGATCTTACCCTTTTTGGCTTTCCAGGACCTAAAACAATACCTACTAGTCAATAATTTTTACTGAACTAAACGGATTCAATTATTTTCTAACCGAGACTATTAAAACTCAAGAAGTTTGAAAATCTTTTCTACGGTCTACTAAAGAGCAGCTTTTCCAAGCATAATAGAAGAAATTATTTCTTCTTCGAAGTACTAAAATATTAATATTTAGCCACAAATCTTTATGCTTCTACCACGCCTGCACCATACCTTCAAAGTTCTCAGAAAGAGTTCGATAGGAAGCATCGCACACGAGAGCTAGGAAGAAGTGGCTGCTGAGGTGGCGGCTACGTGTCATCAGCCCAGAGTTTCTAGTTTCTCAAAACCCAAAGCAAACACCCCATCGCAGAGGCGGCTCGGACTCATGGTAACCCGACCTCGGTTTTCAAGACTGCTTTACAAAAGCAGACAGCCTCATCTTTCCCCCTCGGGGAGACTGGTGGGTCTGAATTGCTGGCCCTGGGGCTAGCAGTCCAACGCTATTATTTTTCAGCAGTCTGCCACTTGGTTTGTTCTGAAGATGGTGGTAGAAAATTCCCCTGTGTTGTCCCTCACAGACATGCCACAGCACTCTGGGTTTCTTTTCAGATGGAGCATGCGTTCGTTAATGTACTCCTGAGGAACACGAACGTCATTATGAACTCAATGAAAGGCAACACAGGATGAGGCAATACCTCTGGCAATGAAAAAGCTTTGGACTCAAGCCTGCAAGCCAGAACCAAGTGGACACACACACACACACAAACACACACACACACATACATACCCCAGAGCATCGTCCCAGCGCTCCCCGGTGTGGGTGGGGGGGAGGGCAGGATCTCCCACTTGGGAAAACACTGCACTACAAACTATGGGGGTTTGCGACGTACATTTCAGGGAGGGTATTATTTGGTGATGTTATACGACTACCACATGTACCATCATTAGTTCAAATATCCTGAAGAGGAGAGAATGATTAAAAAAAATGGCCATCATCAAAAAATTACTACATATAAATGTTTAGCTAGTTGTGCGAGATCCTTAATAGTCTACATGGTTCTGTGCTCATCAAGCCCACCCAAACCTCCTGCCATCAAGTCGATTCTGACTCACAGGGACCCTGTAGGACAAGGCGGAATTGCCTGTCCCTGACAGGAAGCAGAGCAAGGGTGGCAATCAATCTCTCATTTGCTTACCCTAAAGCGCACTCTGACGAACCAAACTTACGCAATGCGGGCAGCCTCTTACCTGCCAGCCGGTCAAAGACCTACCTACATACACAGAAAGCATTTTGTTCTATAAATTCAGACCCCACTAGTGTTTGATACTTATATGGGGTGGGGGGGAGTGGGAGGTAGTGGTTCAAACAATTCAGAAAAGGAAAGGAATGCATAATACAATTTTTCCTTAACTAAATCATTGTACTGGAGTTCACACCTCAAGTCAAGAATATGTGTACTCCTCGGAAACATGGGGAATTTAGGATAGATGATCCCTCAGGACCAGTGGTGGGAGTGGTGATACTGGGAGGGTGGAGGGATGGTGGAATAGAAAGGAGGAACCAATTTCAGGGATCTATGTATGACCTCCTCTCTGGGGTACAGATAACAGAGAAGTGAGTGAAGGGACACATTGGACAGTGTACAATATGAAAATGTAATAACAATTTGCAAATTATTAAGGGTTCATGGGGGAGGGGAAGGGAAGGGAACTATGGGGAGCCAATACTGGGCCTATGTGGAGGATATTTTGAGAGTGATGATGGCAACAAGTATGCAAATGTGGCCTACATACAATTTATGTATGAATGGATCGTGATGGGAGTTGTATGAGCCCCCAGTAAAATGACTTATATTAAAAAAAAAAATAGGGGAGGGGGAAACAATAGCTTATACCAAGGGCTCAAGTGGAAAATATTTGGAATATGGCAACATGTGTACAAATATGCTTGATACAAATGATGTATTGAATCATAATGTTATAAGAGCTGCAAGAGCCCCGAACAAAATCATTGGAGGAAAAAAAAGAAGACTATGTGGACTCCTGACTGCTTAGTTCTCGGATCCTCCCAAATCCTCGCACACAGAGAGAACACTTAGCTAACCAAGCCCAGACCACTGACGGCAGTTTTCTACAGCACAAGATGCCACAGTATCTATCCCTGGGGGCCCCCAGACCCCAGCGAAGGCTTCAAACGGCACTGACCAGGGGATCTGCCTGTGGCGAGGAGAGGGAGGCAGAAAGGCCTCTGACAGATCGAACAGGAAAACCCCAAATCAGGTAGCAGGCATTTACCAGAACACTCACGAGCCATTTGGAAAACAAGTGCTGGCAGGTGGGGAGAGGAGCCCATGGTGGGCGGCTGGGCAGAGCTGGCGCCCAGCGCCTGGATGCACTGGGGCACCATTCTGGGAAAGGGCCCACACTGAGGAGAAAGGGCTAAGACCGTCATCACAATTGACAGGTACTACTGGGAGAAAGGGTTGGGGTGGGGGCGAGGGGCACAGTGCCAGGAAATCACAGAGAGGAGGCAGCCATAGTTCCTGAGCAGGAGCGTTCACAGAAGAGGGGCTCTGTGAACTCAGAAACGCTGTCTTGAGTGAATCATTAAAAAAAATAAAAATCAAGGAACACTCATGTCACAAAAAAACGAACAGTCAAAAACGACTGTGGCCAAATCCCATTTCAAATGACTCAGCGAACAAAGAGAATAAGAACTAGGGGAGGGGAAAAACAGAAAGTCACGCTCAAAAATTGCACCAGAATGAAGGCACTATTTCAAAACAAGCCAGCAGGCCTTTCAAAGACTCCTTAACGTGAAAGAATAACATAATGGAAATGAGAAAAAACTCAAGAGAGATGTGACCGAATCCAACAGAGAATTTGAAATTAAGGACCCGGCCCGACCCGTTGGAACAGAAGTCTATACTGGAATGGTAGAAGCACAGTACACAGTGACTGAGGAGAAACAAGAGGGAGAGAAGGAAATCAAGTTTTAATTCCGAGAGAAAGTTGGCTCCTTCTCCTGGGGTTAGTCTAAAAACCTACCCCAAAGAGGTGGGAGAGAGATTTCGGGTGGGAGGGAACGTGGTTACATGAAAGGGAGAAGAAAGGGGGAGTAATGAATAAGCATAACTACATTAAAAATACTGGCAATGAGTGACCACGCCATCTTAGAGGAGAGTGACGGAAAGAAGGCTACCAGAAACAATACGCACTACCCACACAGTAAGCAATGCCCTCCACCGGGCTGCACTGAAACTGGCAACCACAGCATGAGTTCACAGCGTAGACAGCGTGCTCCAAAACTCACTGGCCTCAAGGCAGTTCCAACTCACAGCTCCCCAACAGAACAGGCAGCGCCGCTCCTGTGGGGTTTCGAGATTGTAACTCTGTCCCTTCTCCCTTTTTCCTCCTGAGATGGTAACTCTCTTTGGGAGTGGGAAACCTCGTCTTCCTCCCACACAGTGGCTAATGGTTTCAAACGGCTCACTTTGCCGTTAGCAGCCCAAAGCATGACCGCTAGACCACTAGGGCTTATCAGTGATGTGGAAAACTGAGAACACACTAACTGAAACACAGAGAAAGAAAGACCGAAAAAACATAATGACTGCGGACGTACTTATTTTACAGGTGATCTGACACAAGCCATTGGGGCCTCCTCTGAAAGCAAAATGAGAAGAACAAGGCAGCCTTCCATTTGAAACCAGCACTATCAGGAATTTCTCTACAATAGTAAGCAGCGCAGGTGGTGCCACCAGCAATCTTGCTCTCGGAAGAGCGGACATAGGGCTGCTGTCAGTCAGAACTGACTCGATGGCAGTGGTAATGAGACAAAAACCCAGAGGTGCAAGAATCAATGGAAAACTCAAGCAAGATACCCACACCCACAACCCGACCCCTCATGCATCTTGACACACCTTGATCATATTTAAGTGACATGAAGGAATAAAGAAAGAGAAACAGCTAAAAGCAGAAGAAAACAAACCCATGAGGGGGCACAAATAAAAGACGATTGATTACTTACAAAAAATAAGAGGGTTGAGAGGCAACAGAAAGCTAACAACAATGACAAGAATGAAGACATGTTCTAAAGTTGATTGTGGTGATGATGCTATAACTCTTCTTAATGCGAATGAACCATTGAATTGTATGATATGTGAATTACATGCCAATAAAATTGTTGGGGAAAATGTAATATATTGAAATAAATAAATAAAAGAGTGGGGAGAATCATCCTCACCCTAGAAATCTGTAATTAGCAAAAATGTTCTTTAAAAACAGGAAGGGAAGAAAGAAGAATTTCAGACAACTGAAAACAGAGAATTCACCGTCAGCAGGTGTGCTTTAAGAAGGTGTACCCAAACAAGAGCACTTCTTCGGGCAGGACAGCGATCCAGACAAGAGCAATGGGTGATCATCAAGTCGGTCCCAAGTCAGAGCAACCCTATGTACAACAGAAGGAAACGCTGCCCTAGGGACGCAGTGGGTTATGGGTTGGGTAACTATCTGCAAGGTCAGCAGTTCAAATCTTCCAGTTGCTCCTTGAAAGACAGAAGAAAGCACAGGGAGACATAAACAGCACATAAACGCTAAATAGGATGCCTATTGACTGTACAAGGCAGTAATAATGTCTTGGGGATATAAAATACATAGATAATTACAGGTCAACTAAAATACCAAGGGCAGAGGGGTCAATGGATTTAACAGTGTTCTATGGCTTTAGCATTATCAGAGAAATTGCAAAGATAATATATGCTATTGTCTGAGGCTGCAATAAATTGGGTGTGCATTATTATAATCTCTAGGACAAAGACTAAAAGAAGACTTATGGAACTATATGGAAGGGAAAATGAAATAAAAGTGTTTACGTCCTCTGAGTGAGAAGGCACAGGGAGAAGAGAAAGGGAAATGAAATAAGAGTCAAATGGAATCCAAAGGTTAAGATGAGAGTTCTTCAAATAAACATATCTACATTCTCAAAGAAAATGCCAGTGAATAGCAGTGAATGGTTTGACAGCAGCAGTTAGAAAACAGAGTAGTAAAGGGGGAAACACGGCGAAGCTACAAATCAGGAGGGAAAAAAAATCTAATAAAGTTCATATGGAAGGAGCTAAAGTAAAGAGTTACATTAACATTCACTATATCCTACTGAAGGAGTTCTGCTGGCATAATGGGTTACACACTAGTGGGCTGCTAACCACGAGGTAAACAATTCAAACCCACCAGCAGCTCCACGGGAAAAAAGATGAGGCTTTCCAATCCTGTAAAGATTTACAACCTCGGAAACCAGAAAGGCCACTCTATTCTGCCCTACAGGGTCACTGTGAGTTGAAATTGAATGGCAGTGAGTTTGGCATTTGATTCTGTCTCCTGCTATTCAAAAACTAAGAAAGCGGAAAACTTCCCAACCCAAAGTTAAACTTTTAAAAACCTCCAACTAGGGCTGAGCCTCGGTGGTGTAGTGGTTGTGCGCGGGACTGCGGCCCACTGGGACAGAGGTTCAATTCCAGCAGTGGGGCTGGGCCTCCTACTCCCACCATCAGAGAGCAGTGATGCCTCCCCCCCCAAAAAAAAAAAAATAAAAAAATAAAAACCTCCAACTAAAATTTTTACAAGTAAAACATGAATCTTAAGCCACCGCTCAGCGAGTGCAGCAAGAACCCACTTGCTGTTCTCAGTTTAAGAATTCAGAAAGCAATTAAAATCCTGAGAAGAATTAATAAGGTAATGAAAATATGACTCTTTCGGTCCTCGTATCCGTTATTGAGTCAGAAACAGACATCAATATCAAAACATCTGTAAGTTACCCAGGAGTATAAGCAAATTCTGTGTATTAGCAAATCATGATTCTCTTACTATCAAAATGGCATTCCTTCTAAAACCTCCCCATATCCTGCTGGGTCTGGAGGGTGCCAACGTTGCTAGGGTTTGATTCCAGGATATGTGCTTCTCCCCGCTCTCTCTCTTGTTTTCTTCAGACTGGACAAGTTAGCCAACACTCCACTTCACTTAGTAAAGACAAGGTAACATTGTGTGGAACAGAAAAGTCTCCTTGTTACCATCTGAAGCACCTGGGAGGGGAATTTATATATACCTATAGCTAAATAATAAATACGCCATCGACATATTTATATTTTCTATTAAATATTCTGGAAGGCTAGGGGTGAGGTGGGGGGGTGGAATGTTCAAGCAAGTTTAATTGATCCTTCAAAGGTCATGCACGTCGGAGGAATCCTTCCACAAACCAACCCGGTTCCCCTGGCATCCGGTGCATAGTGTCTTCTGGCTTGTCCTTGTCTGTGCCTCATAGGGTGCCCTTTTCACAGAGCATCATAAAGTCAATTCGATCAGTACACAATCTGTGTACAAGAGAGTGAATGCTGCTGGCAAAAACACAGAGGATGTTCTTCGTAGGCTGTACTTGACAAAACCCCAACCTCCTGCCTCGTTACACAGCATACAAAGCTGCTGACCTTTGCAAATCTAACTTTCTCTCTCTCTCTCTCTCTCTCTTTTTTTCCCTCTCAGGTTTTTGACTAATTAGACAACAGAGAGAGAAATGTAAGGCAAAAGATAAATCATCCTCATCACTGTTGAGTTTCTTCTACCTCTTCAATTTCAATAAAAATAGGCTGCTTCTGATTAGCACAACCAGATCCCAGATATAAAGGTCCTGATCAGAAATATCACACATAACAGTGCTGCTGAATGGACTCAGGGGGGACAGGGGAGCTGGTGGTTTGAGCCCACCGAGCACCTTTTGGAGAGCGAGCCCTGGCAGTCCATTCCCATAAAGATGACAGGCTGGTCCATGGCCTGTGGCCCTTTCTGCTCTGTCACAAGGGTCCCTATGAGGGGGAAAAAGAAATTGACTTGCTGGCACCTCACAACAATGACAACAGGGTTTGCTAGCATCACGAAAACAATCCCTCTGGCCAAAGACGCCCCCTAACACCTTCTCCCCAAGAACCACTGGCTGTGATTAAAGCTGCATGAGCAAACACGTCATAAAGATGGCCAACCATACTCAGACCTTTCTCTGAACACAGTCAGGCATGCCTCGAATACCACCACAGGCCGAAAACACATATATTTACTGTCTGGCCTTGTACTTTTAGGGGAAAGGTGCCCAATCCCTGGTCTAATTTACTCCCCTTGGCGCTCATCATTTGCCGAAGTTGTGGACAGGAATAACCAGCTCGCCGATTTGCAGTGGGAATAGAGGAAGTGATTCTATCTAAAAAACATGGTAACAGCAGGCACCCATACAAGAATTGTCATCTACCACAGACTGGGACACACTAACAACACTTCCATCTCTACCCTCACTTGCACGCCACTCCTTTGTAAGGGGATCTAGCTCCCCGGTCAGTGCAGCACCTCCCAGGGCTCTCGAGAAGAGGCCAACGCCATCACCAGCCTCTATGCCTAGCCGACGCCTGGCTCAATTCCATTAGGAGCGCCACCATTCTTCCTTTGACTTTTGTCCAGTGCTTTTTCAAATCTAGTTTAGTCAACCTGTACAACCACACCTTACAAGCCATAACCTCTTCTTCATATCCATTGCCTAGTCCTCTTTCAGGTTCCCATATACTTCCCACAAGTCACTGCCTGAATCAATTGCCTAAGGGCCCTATGTCATGGAAACTGTTGTGATGTTGAACACAACTTACCAGGCCAGCGCTGTGAGAAAAGCTAAAGCATATGAGTGGGTTTCTCATTTTAAAAAAGGTGAAATGTTGATTGATGGCAAACCTCGTTGTGGATGTCTGTCAACTTTCAGAATGGACGGAAATGTCAACAAAATTCGTGCACTTGTGCTTAAAGACCGATGACGGACACCCCCATTGAAGAGAGAGGACGTTATACAGACCACCTTGGAGCTTGCTTCAGCATATTTTAACAGTAGATATAGGAATGAGAAGGGTGGTTGCAAAATTTGTGCCTTTGGTTCAACCAGGAAAATGAATGTGGACTAGAATCATGCTGTGCTTTGAAAGAATACCTCTGAAGTGACCCAGACTTTTTTCCCCAAGGTCATTACTGGTGACAAGACATGGTACTATTCTCTTGATCCCCAAAGTTGAGATCAATCAAGCTAGCTAATGAAAGATGCAAAATTGTCACCTCGCCCCCAAAACCTCCTCAAGTGAAAGCAAAGATTCAGATGATGCTCATTTGGTTTCATTGTGGGTTTTTTTTTTTTAATATGCATTTGGAGTTTGTTTTACCAGGTCAGACTGTTAACCAAGCTTTCTATTTAGAGATTCTGAAAAGATTGTGTTAACAGTGTGCAACAAAAAGGGTCTGATTCGTGGTTTTGTCCCAGGACAAAGCACCTGCTTGCACAGCCATCTCAGAGTGCCGCTTTTAGCCCTGGTGCACCTTACTCACCTGACCTTGCTCTCTATGACTTCTTTTTGTTTCCAAAAATGGAAGGGCAGCGATTTGACCATGTAGAAAAGGTGAAGGGAAAAATGAGGGAGGTACTGTCAGGCATCCAAACAGAAGAGCTTGAAAAATATTTCCAAGAATGGAATTGTAGATTTGACAAACTTGTATTACATGTAATTGAGAGTACTTTGAAAGTGATAAGGATGTTTTGTAAAAAAAAAAAAATTTAAGATAATTTTGAAGAAAAATAATTTTTTTCAGGGTTTTCTAGGGACCCCCTTCATACAAATGGTAGAAAGAAAAGACTAGTTACTAAACAAATGTTTTTTAAGTATACGTGCTGCGGAAATGAGCACAAACAAAATGTTTTTTTTTTAATCTCTTTAAAGATTATTAAAATCTCCCAGAGCAAGCTTTGTGCCACCCAGAGAGCTATTAGAGGTTTCTGGTTTTATTGTAAGTTTGGGTGGGGTTTTATTTCTCCTGAGGCTAGAGAGCCAAAGGACTGCTATTTAAATATTCCCTTCAGAAGGCGCCTCATAGTCAACATGAGAAAATAGTTAGAGAAATCCCTCATGGTCCAGCCAACATACATTTTTCATAAAGTGATTATCCTCCTGCAGCCTCAGCTCCCTAAGCCTTTTCCCGCTCCTATAATTGTTTTCCTTGTAGGCCAGGCAACAATTACCACTGCTACAGACTGAGGAGGTGCACAAGCAATATATTTTACAATACGTAAGTGTGGTGTCTCTGATATCGGGGGCTTTTATCACTAATTGCACCATAAAATGCGCTATTAAAACAGGGACAAACAAGATTGTAAAAATCGCATAATGGACCATGACCACTTACCACAGACATTCATAAATGTTACTGTACTACTTATTTTTCTTTAATTTTCCAGATATATAATTGTTGCTTCCAAAGTTTTGCTTCTACAAAGTACCATCAAGAAAAAGAATGTATGTGGAAGTTGTCTACTATCTGGACTTGCCTTTCAATATATGTTTTGATAAATCTGCTCATTTATTAAATATATAATGCCGGACAATATATTGTGAGGCGGCTAGAGTCTTTCACTATATGTTTTGATAAATCTGATCATTTATTAAATATATAATGCCAGACAATGTATTGTGAGCCAGAGTCACCTGTGTGGCCCCCTGAAAGAAATCAGAGGCAAATACATTTGAGGTGTGATTTCATACCTCCCTCGAAATTTTACCACAAAGAAGTAATGAAAGTATTGTGGGGACAGGGACAGTTGTGTGTGTGTGTGTGTGTGTGTGTGTGTGTGAGAGAGAGAGAGAGAGAGAGAGAGAGAGAGTAAGTAAAGGAAAAATCTCACCATCTTAACCCAAGAAACATGTCATTGAACATTTCTATCTTAGGGAGACGCACAATGATTAAAGGATGCTGCAGTGCCCACAACTAAAGGCTAAGAGTCCCTCTCCTGCCCGCACCTGCCTGCTCGGGAGTCCTGTACTGTCCCATTCAAGGACCAATGTTCAATTTTGTAGGTGAGCCTGTCACCTACTTTGGTTTTTATTCCCGTGCATAATCATTCAGAAAACGCAAATCAGGAATAAAAGAGTGTACATACCCACTGAAGACTTTACTGTATCCTTAGGTGGATCTAGAAATTTCAAGGACTGGCTCTGATCAAATATTGAGATTTTATCAAGTTTTTATTTATCAGTTACCAGAGCCAAACGGATTTAAAAGTATCGCACACAAAAACTCAAATTCATTGCCATCAAACCACTGGCAACTTACAGTGACCCTCCAAGGCCCTTTAGGTTTTGCGGCTGTTAACTCCTTATGGGAGCAGAAAGCCTCATCCTGCTCCAGCAGAACGGCTGATAAGTTTGAACTGCAGACCTTGGGGCTGGCAGCCCAATGTGCAGCGCAACCCATTATGCAAACCCATGCATAATGTAGCGACCTAACACAAAACCGCGCAAACCAAATCATGGCTTTGTGGCTGTCGTGTGTAATGTTGTCCAGTCTGTTCCAATTCTTGGCACTAGCCTTTAGAAGACGAAAGACAAATAGCCAAGAAATTCACGGGGACTCTCTTCTCTTCTTTCACTTTGGGGTTACAAATTGGGCTGTGCAAAACTACCAACAGCTTGCTCAGCTAGATAAAGATGAGGTTCTCATCTCCCCTCAAGATTTACAGCCTTGGAACCTCACAGGGGTTACTGAGAGTTGGCAACGATTTGACGGCAGAGTTTGGCTTGTTTGGTTTAGCTGCGCCATCTTCTATGATGATTTTCTGTTACAAGGCCCTAGCTGGGGCGCTTAAAGGGTTATGCACCCAACTACTAGCTGAAAGGTTGGCAGTTTGAATTCATGAGAAGCATCTTGAGAGAAAAGTCTGGTGAGCTGCTTCCAAATGGTCGCAGTCTTGAGAGCCCTACTGCGAATGTGGGGAGTCACCATGAACCAGAATCAATTCAATGGCAACGAACAGCAAGAAATATTCTGTTAGCAGAAGTAACACTGATTTTAAGGGCGGTTCAGAAAGCCTCCCAGAAGAATATCAGCACATGTAACTCCACCATACCATTCTCAAAGACTGTTGTCAATCTCTTACTAAATCCAGTATCTAATTTGAAATCAGACGATAAGTCACAGTTAGCACCTTAATTATACCTATATTCATTCTTTCTTTTTTTACTAGTGGACACTAGCTAGTGCTCGATTCTTCAAGAAGCAGACTGGTAGAAAGTCAAAGACACATGAAATGTTTGCTTTAATTTTAGAAACAGAAATGACTCAACTCAGGAGAAATCACTTTAAATCATTTTAAATATAAGAATACTTAAAATGAAAAGAATAATTAACTTTTATAAAAGATCAAATACTCGATATATTCTAAGATAGTGTAAATAGAAATTAGATTAATTTACAATAGTGTCATCTCCCACTTCACCCGCTGCGACATGCCAAGGCTGTGCTCTTGGACAGTCAGGGGAAGCTCCGCACATCGTGAGCATACTCACGAAACTTACTTTGTCAGATGCCTCGGATGCCAAAAGGTTAGTTGCAAGGGTTTGCAGCTTATGATGGGCCATATTTTTAAGAGCAGCTAGACTGCGTCTTGTCATGGCTTGCTTGAGGTTGACTGCAGGATGACTGAGGGAATCCACTGCGGCAGGAACGGTTTCATCACAAGCATTCAGAATCTCCACTGCTGTTATCCCCATCACACACCGATCCAGTGCACCTGCAAGACACAGAGGCACAAATACGATATATCGTAACACTTGAAACAAAGGATTGGTCCCGGACACCACACCCGGGCTTGAAGGAACATTGCCTGGATTCTCACAGGGTTGTGAATAGTGCTCCTTCCACTAGTCAGACAGAAACCAGTTCACAGGTCAAAAGCAAAGTACTTAGGAAAATCTTTCCTTAGCAACAGAGACTAATCAGTGCTATAATTAACAGTGCTCCAGTCCCACCTGCCGAGGGCCAAAAGCTAGACCCAAAGGAACCAGTTTCCACGTAACTTAATGATCTCCCATAACAAAGCTCAGTAAGATTTATAGAGCTAAATATCCAACACCCCCAGAAATTATATTCAAAAACATGATCAAAGCATGCCAAGCAGCAAGAATATATTACTAATTATAAGAAGAAAATCCGAACAGTCAATATCAACCTAAAATTGACATAGGAATTAAAATTAGCAGATAAAGGCACTTAAAATGATCATTTTGATTCAGATGGTTAAAAGTTTGACTAGCGGTGTGGAAGATATACAAAAGTTCAAAATAGAAGTTTTCGAAATAAAACTACGTCTGGGGTAAAAAATACATTGGATGAAATTAGCAGTCAATTAGACAATGCAGAAGACAAGTAACCATAAAGATAGAGCAAGAAAAGCGATAACCAATTAAACACACAAAATAATGTTTCAAAATGAAAATAACCTCATATACTTGGGAGTCCCCAAAAGAATAGGTTAGAAGGGAAGACATAAGACCTTTTTAAATAAATATAGGTAGTAGCCAAACAGCTTCCAAATTTGGTGAAAATTATAAATCTCTTGATGGGAGATGTTCAACAAACCTTAAGCAAAAGAAAGATGAAGAAAATTGCAGTCAGATTGCTCAAAACCAGTGATAAAGAGAAAACCTTAAAACAGTCAGGGAAAACAGACACATTAGAAACCAGAAGAACAAAGACAAGCAAATTTCTCATCAAAAGCAATGAGAGAAAATAATAAGGTACTGAAAGGAAAAAAGGGGGAAAAAAAACCTGTCAATCTAGTATTCTACACCCAGAGGGAAAAAAATTTCTTTAAAATGAAGGTGGGACAGTTTTCAAACATATAAAAAAGCTGAAGGAATTCAGCAGCAGCAGCCTCACACCACGAAAATATTACAGGAAGTGCTTTAAGCAAAAAGAAAATGATTCCAGATGGAAATCTGGATCGACATACACACACCAAAGAAATCCATGGAAATGGTAACTACATGAAGCAGTACATGAAATTCTATGCTTATTATTTATATTTCCTCAAACATAGGAGGTTGTTTAAACCAATAAGCAGAAAGGATAAGAGTGATGTTCCAAATGAGGGAAAACAAAGAACAGGAAGGACAGTGTCAAAGGCATAGCGTGATTCCAGTATTCTGGATGAGAGCAACTGATCTGTGCAAAACATAGGAGTCGGGAAACAGGAAGGAGGAAAGGTGCCACACCACAGAGAACCCGGTCCTTTTTTTCTTTTAACTTTTTTTGGGGCGGGAGGTCATCACTGCCTCTGGTGGTCGTGGGCGCTACCCAGTGCTGATCCTGAGAGCCGCCGCTCGATTTGAACCACCAAGCCCGCGGGCCGCAATCCCGCACTCAACCCCTTACAACACCGGGGCTCAGCGCGAGAACCTTGTCTTAAAGGCAGTATGAACTACCATTATTTATAGATTTTTAAAAATTCGATCGATGGTATGTTGAGGCTTTGATTCTTACAATTACATAGAGTACAGAATGGCTAAGAAGAGAAAGCGAGCGAAGAACAAACCAAGAAAGAAGACAACCAAGAGAGGGGAAATATGGCCATAAATTAGAAAGGTACACTAGAAAGACAAAAGGAGGTGGGAGAACTAATGAGCATAACTTAACCATTGACTGCAGAGATGCGTAGGGCATAGAGACAACTATGAAAGGCAGTCCTATCTCCACTCTAGCAACCTCCACTCTAAAACTCTAATGGAGACCATGAAAAACAGAGAAGGAGATTCTGCTTATATTTGGTGTTCACAAGGCTTTTCTTTTTTCTGGCATCACTGTACCCTGGTGGGAGTAGGAGGCTCAGTTTTGTTGCTGGAAAGCTGCTGCTGGATTTGACCACCAACCCTGTGGGCCGCAGTCCCGCACACAACCACTACGCCACCAGGGCTCAGCCCCACAGGCTTTTCGTAACGCTTCCATTGTTAGTGTCTGCTGCTTCCATAGCATTTTAAAAACAGAAAGGAAAGAAAAAACTTAAACAACAACAATCATAGCCATATGATTGAAGGCAATTTATTGTGAAACAGATAAGTCCAATAAAATCTCTGTTGTATTAAATGCTGCCAGCAAAGTCAAGTATGAAGGAAAATAATTAGTTATCACTAAAATCCTTGACTAATCAATGACTGAACCAAAGCATCATCTCTTGAATCTCCTTGATAATCTTGCTTACAAAAAAACAATAATTCCAATAAATATAAAATCATTAAATTTCTGGAGGCACTGAGACTGAATGAACCCTCAAGAACTATTGCCCTAAGATGAGCACTAAGCCTTAAATTTAAAATATCCCTGAAACTAATTTTTTTTCTTTTCGCATCATTGTCCTGGTGAGAGTAGGAAACCCAGCCTTGCTCCTGGAGAGCTGCTGCTGGATTTGAACCGTCAACCTTGTGGGCCGCAGAGCCGCACACAACCACTGCGCCACCAGGATTCAGCTTCCCTGAAACTATTTTTAAAGGCAAGCATTAGGTTAGCCTACTAAGAATGTCTTCCCTGAGCATTGTGCTTTATTGAAGAACCGTCTATGTGGTACAGCAGGAAAAGGTGAGGCAGGCAGCTCCTGTAAAGATTTACACCCTTAGAAACACTTCCCGGAGTCACTATGCGTCAACTCAAAGGCAGTGGAGTTTGGGCTGTATCTAAATGGGGTAAAACTGACAATTACTTGTAAGGCTAGTTAGGAAGTTTACAGGCTAATGAGCTTATGTTAATAAAAGCCAAAGAGGCAGAAAAATGGAGGAGAGAATGGTTACATAGCCTACAGAAGTCATCAGTGTTGCTGAAGTGCAGATAAAGAAATTATTGAATTTGGTATATGTTCAATTGAGTATATTTTTACCTAACAACCAAAAAAAAAAAAAATCCACCCCATCCCCAATTTCATTTTAAGTTTAAGAAACAAATAAAAGTAATAAAATATTTCCTTTTTTTAAGTTAGTTTTAGCCAAACTACTGGTTAGTTTAACCAATGTATAACTAAGACCTTATATGAACCCTCTGTCTGTTTAGCTCCTAGACAAACTGCACTTAGCAAAGATGAGGTGAGCACACATCACAGTGCTGTGTCTAGTTCTTCACATCTTAGGTCCACTTTCCAACATACAAATATTTGCTAATTCCTTGCTATATTTTATTAGATAATAAAGTCAAAATGATTTTAGTGCACAACTCATAAAGTAAATACAAAAGCAGATGTACCACATATACGTAAGTATAGAGGCACCTAATTTTACCACAAAAATAAAGTGGGAGGGTGGAGGAGGGAGAAATGGGGAGCAGATATCAGGGGCTCAAGATATCAGGGAAGAGAATGCTTTGAAAATGATGATGGCAGCATATGTGCAAATGTGCTTGACACACTGGAGGAATGTATGGATTGAGATAAGAGATGTAAGAGCCCCATTAAAAGTATTAGGAAAAAAACATGTAAGGGGCTTTTTCAGCATAAAAAATGTGCTGAAAAATCTCAGCTTATACTTGAATATATACAGTGCTTTAGCAATGTAGGAGGGAAACAGAACCAAGTACATTAACAAGACTTTGAAAACCAATTTCTATTACTTTCTTGACAATGTTTAGTGGCATTTGTAGTTGTGCAAGAAGATCTAATAACTGCCCCTACAGGTGCAGATATAGCACCTAAGCAACACGTCATTTTTGCCATGTAGCAGAACCTACCAAAATTGGCAGGTAATAATGTTGTTTAAGCTTGGTAATGGCAAAGGAGAACAGTTTTTAATAAAGTCATAATTTAAAGCATGCCATTATTTCCCAAACAGACAAGACACTGATCTTGTCTGAGACCTGGGGGGATAACTCTGCGAGCTTACTGGGGACATCAAGTATGAAGAAGGAGACAGCTGAACCCACAAGCAGGTCCACAGCTCCATGTAAAAGCGGCCTCGCCTAGCACAATGACCCACCTTTAGCAGACTCATCTGGTCAAATCTTATCGTTGTTAAATGCTTAACTAATTTTCTAAGTGACCAGAGATTTGAGAGAGTAGCAACAGTCTCTGTGCCCAATTATGCTGACTCTGGGCGATCCATGTGTACAGGGTAAAACCGCTCCCTGGGGTTGCTTCCACTGTGACCTTTCAGAAGCAAGTCCCCAGACCTGTGTTCCACAGCACCTCTGGGTGGATGCTATCGGCCACCTTCCAGCTGGCCATCGAGCTCTACAGTCCTCAGCACCATGATATTTCCACTTCTTTTTTTTTTTTCCAGAAACATATGATCGATTGCATTTGTCTTGTTGTTGAGAAGATACACAGCAGAACACCCACCAATCCGGTCCTATATGCATTAATTCAGGGACACTGCCAACTCCCTGGAGCTGTCCAACCATTCTCACCTCCTGTCCTAGCCACTCCGCAGCCGTGAACTTGCTGCCCTTCGGCGCCCTGCCTGGCCTTGCAAGCTGATGCTGCCAGTTGGGCCCCATAGAGGGATTTCTTTAAAAAGCACGGTGCTCAAGGCAGACCTTCTTTACTATTAAGCTAAATGATTGCTTAGTTTAAAGAAGATTTCCGGAATATTTCTGGTTTGTTATCTCAGGGCCATAGTTTCAGGGATGCATCCATGCCTCCATGACTCCAGAAAGTCTTGATCCTATGAATATTTAAAACTTTGTTTTGCCGATCGATGTGCAAACGTGGTTGGCAAACAATGGATGTATAGATGGATAGTGAGGGGAGGTGTATGGGTCCCCAATAAAATGACTTTTTAAAATAAATAAATAAACCAAAAAAAGAAGCAGTCTAAAAATGATAATAGGGGCTGAGCCCCGGTGGCATAGTGGTTGTGCGCGGGACTGCGGCCCACTGGGACGAAGGTTCAATTCCAGCAGTGGGGCTGGGCCTCCTACTCCCACCACTGGAGAGCCCGGAGAGCAGTAATGCCAATAAAAATAAAAATAATAATAATAATTTATAATTTATGAAGGGCTCATGAGGGAGGGAGGGAGAGGGGGAAAGAGGAGCTGATACTAAGAGTTCAGGTGGAAAGAACATTTTTGGAAAATGATAATGGTAACATTATATAAATGCACATGATATAATTGACTTACAGGAGCTGTCCCCAATAAAATTATTTTTGGTTGTTTTTTTGTTTGTTTGTTTGCTTGTTTGGGGACATCTCTGCCTCTTCCAATAAAATTATTTATTAAAAAATAAAAAAGTCAAAAAACCCAACTTTGTTCTGCGTCATCCCCCTTTTAGCTAGACTTATTCTAGAGGAGCTTTGATTTCATATGATACAGAAGTTCACAATTTTATAAAAAGCTACATCTAATTCCTTGACCTTCTCTATCCAGTTATATTTCATGTTACTGGCTTCAAAATCATTGAGATAAACACTGAAAATAGAAATTATCTGTTTGAAAGGCATATAAAAAAGGAAAATGTAAAGGGTACAGAAGTGCTATTAAGCTAGAAACAGAAGGATCATTCACCACAGCAAACGTTAAAAAAAGTGCCCGATAGGCATGAACACTATTAGTGTAATATGCCCTCAATTGTAAAAATACACTCCCAGGGCACTAAGAAGAAGGATAGAGTTTCTTCTCAGAGTTTAAATACATTTCATACATCAAACCTTGTCTGAATCTGATTTATCTCACTTCATTTTTTATTTATTTGATAAATAAATAAATTTAATAAATAAATAATGCCAATACCTTCAGGATGTGCCTTACTGCCTCCCCGGGGACCTTTATATCACTAACTAAAGCCTGAACAACAAGCAGGGAAAAGGAATGTATACCTGCTATTATGGTGGAAATCCAGAATAAATTCTGCTTCTCTATTTTTATCTTGATTTAAGACTGTCGTATTGACTGATTGTTTACCCAAATCCTCTTAAAGGTCAAAAGATAAATGAGAATTTTCAATATTATATATTGTACTTATGGGCTTAATTACTAGACTACTAGTCTGCTTAGAAGAATAATACCCTCCAGTACCCCTATAGCTAGGGACTATTTATCATTTCCTTCCAGGAAGATTACTGGAAAAGTAATGTTTTTCGGTAAGGTCTCATTTGTAAAGGATTTCATATATTTAAATATCTGAGAAATGCAGTAAAATGATACTCTACTACATCTTATTTGATTTAAACAAGTCCTGGAAAAGCTTACCATACTTTTCTACTAAAGAAATGTCAATAGCAACTATTGATTTAAATTTTATAATATTTTAAATACAATGTCTCAAAGAGGAAATTTTTGATATAAATATCTTCTTTGACACTATTTAACAGAAAATATGTTTCTAATCATAGGTACTCCTAAAATTCAAGAAAACAGTAAGTCAAACAATGTGCTTACTAAATAATAGTTAACAGAAATACAAGTACACAACTCCTCCAGGTATGTGTGCATACACAGAATTATGCTTACTACCCACCCGATTAATTCAAACTCATTTGATTTTCCTAAAAAAGCTATGAAATAGAAGCTGTAAAATGAAATCGAGTCTCATTTTACAGATAAGAAAAGCGTAGAAAAAAAAGAAAGAAAAGCATAGAACAGAAGTTCAACGAGTTGTCTATGACAACAGCATGAGAAAATGGAGCAGAAGAGCATTAAATCAAGCATTCTGCCTCTGGACTCTGCCTCTGGAACATATGATGTTGAGTTTGATGGTGGTGTAAAAGCAGCACACATAAAGTCATGACTACTGCCATTTGTCCCACAGGAGAGGGGCAAGAGCATCAATGAACCCTAAAGCAACATACAAAACTGCACAGTAATTACTGCCCGGACAGTAATGTTTGGCTTGTAAAAAGCAGAGGAAATGAGCTAGAGGGGATCGGAGCGAATGAGATGAGACAAATGGGTTGTTGTATGTAAAACTGGTGATCTGCTCTGCAAACCTTCACCCAATTTACAAATCAACGGCAAAAGAATAAATTTTCAGAAATAGCAGGAAATAAGACCACAAGAAAATATGCCCTAATGTTAATATTTACCATTGGATAATAATGTTATTTTTTTTCCTCTCCTAATAATTTTGTACTTTAACATTCTGAAGCAAAAAGGAAGAATCTCTTTTGCAATCAGGCAAGAAAAAGCACAGAAACAGAATTCTTGATAAGCTTCCAGGGTGACATACTCTTACACAACTGTCTATTCTGCCAACTAGGCGTCCTGGTGGTGCTGTAGTTATGGAGAGGGGCTGCTAACTATTAACCAGGTTAATGGTTAAAAACCATCAGCTGCGTGTGGCTCAGAATGCAACGCAGAAAGGAAACCTTTATTTCAATCACCTTCTACAATTAACTGTCCAATCTTGCTTTTCTGCTTTTTAAATAAAAGAGGCTTTTCCCTTATCCATTGTTTATGAAGGTAAGACAACAATGACTCTTTATTTATGATTGGCCTCAAACATAAACACTGTTTCCGCTTCTGCCAGGGTAAGGCACAGTTTTCTGTTATGTCCATCCTCATCTGAAAAGACCCTGGCAGTCGTGTGGGTTTGGCATTGAGCTACTATTCAGTTAGGGAGACAAATACATTAACTGGGGTTGGGGGGGTGAGGCAATCTGCTCCAGCAAAGATGGACAGGCGTACATATCTTAAGAAGCAGCTCTGCCCCACCCTAATGGGTCACTAGGAATCAGCATTAACTCCGAAACCTTGGGATGGGTTTTCAGTTTGATCCTCATTTGTATATGTTCTTCAAGTGCATACCTTTTCAGGGTGATGAACTGCTCCACCAGTACCACGTATACTCTCTACCAGTACCACGTATACTCTCTACCACTACCAGATATACTCTCTACAAGTACCAAATATACTCATGAGCCAGCCCAATTATCAGCCAAGGCACTCAGTTTTATCCCCAAAACTGCATTAAAATGTGCTGAAGAACTCAGCTTATACACGAGAATATATGGTATTTGGCCCAGCAACACAAATAAGAGTGCACTTTCATATGAAGTGATCCTTTGTTGATAATGATAGGTGAATTTCAGAGAAGTAGTGATCAGAAAAACAGTGTTGACACTTCAGGGGGCAGGGTGTGGTAGGGTAGGGTGTGCTTGTGTCAGGAGTGTGTGCGTGCATGTGTGTGTTTCCATGGAAATAATTTATCTTTTAATTCCATTTTCCTTGAACATTTTAAAGCCCTCTACATACATTCTAAGTGCCTAAGAAATCAAATATCCCCATTAAATCCTCTCGTTCTTGCACTTGTACTTACCAGTGTCCATCTGCCAGACGTACACAGAGCCATCCGAACATCCTACGACCAGGTAGTCATCAGAGGGCCTCCACTTGATCACTTGGATAGGGAAAAGGTGCCGTGATGCCAGCATAATACATTTTTTCTCTCGCAAGCTGAGGAGCCCTACAGAGTGGTCACTGGCTACCGAACAGATGCAGTGCTGCACCCTTGCCTGAAAAGAAGAAGAACCCTTCATCACCTTGAGATTAAAGTCAGAAGAACACCAGTCCTGTCCTCCGTGCCTTACACCAAAATCAATTACCCATCCGGTGCCCATTGACAATCATTCAGAATGTTAGGTGGTATTGAAACATATTTATATTTCTTTCTATTATGCACAAAACATCCAGAGCAATCACAACTACCTGGATGGATGGATGGATGGATGGATGGATGGATGGATGGATGGATGGAATTAATCCTGGACCCCACATGGAAAAGGAGTGTTGGGAAATCAGCTGCTCCCCTTTGAAGATGACCTTACTGAAATGATTACTGATTGCTGTGTCGGAGCTGGCAACGTGGGGGAAATTGATCTGTTATTATGTGTTCTCTTTGAGCTGTGGGAACTTCCCTTTGTCGAGTGAGCTGCCTCCTTCTGTTCGAGGCCCTGTCATCTAGACTCTTGCTCAAACACAATACCCTGGTGAGCCCTTAGCCACCACCAATTCTCAGGTGCCGCAGGCCGCTCGCATTGTCTGGGGCAGCTTCCCTGTGCCCTCGCGGTGTCTGCCTGTCACACGGCCAGGTGCACTGCAGGGTAGCCAATTAAATCCTCTGCTGGGTAGTTCCTCTTGCCTCTTTAGAAAAAAGAATGAGGTTGAAATCATTGAGCAAAGACACCGGAAGGATGTTCATCAGCAAGAGAGAACCCAGCCTACTGTCTAGAAAATTTAAAAGAGAACACTGCGTTTGGGGGCAAGACAACCAGAAGCGAATGTAAAGCTTCTTGGGGACCGACTATGAAAACAGCTATTTGAGGGCTGAGCCCCGGTGGCGTAGTGGCTGTGCGCGGGACTGCGGCCCACTGGGATGGAGGTTCAATTCCAGCTCCACGGAGCAAAGGCTGGGCCTCCTACTCCCACCACTTGAGGGCAGTGATGCCCCCCCCCCAAAAAAAAAGGAAAACAGCTATTTGAAAGGCATGGCTGTCTATAGGGCAGCTCCTGACTGTGGACATGACTGGCCCACCACTCTCCTACCCCACCGCTTCTGCGGAATCCAGACCCGTAGCTGGTCTCATCCTATCAGGCTCTCGGAAGTGAATGGGCTGTTTCTAGTTCAATGACAGCACCTGTTCCCGCATGGAAAAATGAGTGAACAGCAGCCCCACACACTTTGAGAATGACTGCGGTTATATTTGTTCTAACCCTAGCACCGCCCAGAGCCTTTGGTGTACACAGGTGAGCCTCCTCCTCTCTCCAGGAGAAACTGGCAGGGAGCAGGCTTTGGGGAGAGCTGTTGCCAGAGGATTGAGAAACCAGGGCCTTTCCAATTTCCCATCTGTGGGCCAGTGGAATCCCAGCGGAGGGTGCTCAGCGAGTGCCCTGCACTTTCCCCTATAATTTCTTTTGTAAAGCCCTGAAATAGCTTTAATTCTATTCTATTTTAAATAACCTGGATACTTTTTATTTTCTAAATCATCTATGCTCAGCTGTGAAAAAGGCAGAATGGAACAAAACAAACAATAACACAATTTTTAACTGTTGGCGTTGTTCATAGGCGTGGCTCTCGGTGGCACTGTTCGGGAAGCATTGGATTGGTCACCTTGACTAAGGTTGCCTTTCAAAAGCACCAGCTACTCCCCGGGAGAAAGAGCTTGTCGGCGACCATAACTCCCAGCCTTGGAAACCATATTGCAGTGAGTTGGAATCAATCCAATGGTTTGGAGTTTGGGTTTGTTCTTAAACTCAGGGGTTTCATTTACCCTTGCTAGCTTTCTGGATCCTCTAAGCTGTATAATAATTTCAGCATTTTAATCAGTATAGCAGATGTTTATCAGTTTTGAAAGGTAAGAGAACTAAGTCCAAAAAGACATCGTAAACCTTTATTAAAATATCTAAAACTTTACACGTTTGCATTAAGCTGACTTCATTTTCCCTGGTCAGCACACAACTGAAATAGCAAATGAGACTTCTCTCTTATAGAAATAGATTAAAGAGTGAAGGGAAGTTACCTTCCAGAACAAAATTTAGCTTGATACTTACGAAATCATAATATACTGGTAAATTACAGCGATCATTTAAATCCAGGGATTGTTAGAGTAAAACAGGTTAAATATCATACACAGCATGATGTCTTTATTTTCAGTTCTTTTATACTACAGATCATATTTCTCAGTTCTGTCAGACACGCACTGCTAACTCAAGACAACAGAGAGGCAAATACAATGGACTCTCTAGGGGCTATCATTAATACTGAGTTTATATGTATCAAAGATATCGAACATTCTTTCAAATGGGGTGGTTCCTACAATATGAATGGTCAAACACTGTTTTATATTTTGTAATATAATCTTCAAAAAAATGTGGTTATTCCATTTATTTCGTTCAGAGAAAATAAAGCAGTGACCGGTTCCCTTTGTAGAACTTGGGAGAATGACTCATCAAGAGCCCCCTTCTCATCTCTGTGCACCCTCCCCCTCCACCACACACTGGTCAGCCACTGCACTCACACCTGTCACTGCTTCTGATTCTGCTTCTCTGACTCACAAGGTCTCCAAAATCTTGTTGGAAGGACAAAGTCCAGAAAGGTTAGGAACGTGGATGAAGTGATTTTCTATTGTGGGACTTGCGATCAAAACAATAGGATGAAGGAAAATATGTATAGAAATTATTTCATGGAAAACTGATGTGCTCTGTAAACCTTCACCTGGTTCACAATGAGAAGTTGTTTTGTTTTTCAATCTTGTTCAAAAACCTTTTCTCCATATCACATTCTTCAACGACCTACTTGCTAGCCCCCCCAAGGCCACAGTCATGCAAGACTATCCACACTCATTCCTTTGTAAAGTGTACAGAAGATGCACGAGCCACTGTGCGCTTCCTCCAATATTTCTCACACCATTAAGTGAGCCTAACATTATAATCTATTAGCTGATCTCAACATTGGAGGGGATACAAAGCTCCTGACCCCCCCGAGCCAGCCCCCTCTCTCTGCCAATAGCTCCCTCCTATGGTCCATAACCTAGAAAAGTCTGACTCATTAAGCAAATAAACAGGTTTTATCATTCTGACGACTGAAGCATTGGAATTATTGGCTCCTCGTGGACAATGTCACAGGGGAAATCTCCGAAATCCAGGAAAATGTAGTCCATCGTCACAAAAAAAAAAAAAAAACTGAGACACTTTTACATGATATACCTCTATGCTCATATAACAATCTAAGGGTGGAGGGGCAGGGGCAGAAAGCAAACACAGA
Source organism: Nesogale talazaci (assembly GCA_004026705.1). Lineage (NCBI taxonomy): Eukaryota > Metazoa > Chordata > Mammalia > Afrosoricida > Tenrecidae > Nesogale > Nesogale talazaci. The sequence continues at coordinate 11,082 of PVJH01004093.1, read as the reverse complement.
CTAGGAACCTAGACTGTTTTTAGAAGTGGGTCTTTTTCTGAAGGAAAAATAGACAAGCAGCTATAATTCCAAAAACTCTAGTTTTTTGTTTCTACTCTTAACATGTTAATTTCAATAAATTTTGAGGATAGTTTTATACACCTTTTATAAAGTACTATAATGATGTTGGCAAGTGAAATTTTTAGTCTACAGTGAATGTGCCATTCCTGTAAATGATAATAAGCATCTGAAGAGTTAACTCGAGTTTTACTGTAATAAGCAACAGCCTGGAAATAGCCAAAATAATCAAGAATGAAAACAACAACAAAAATCAATATTACTAAGCCCAAGAAAGCACTGTTATTAGAGGTACTTAACTCACAAGAAAAGATGGCTCTCTGCTTTTTAAATATGGATTTAAATAAATCTAATTTTTCTTCTTTGAAGAAAATGCGAGTCTGACTCATATGAAAACTGGTCTAGAGTGGAAATGGCCCAATACGGTAAAACCTCATTAATTTTGACTCTACTAATTAATTCTGAGTTGATGGCTACCTTTGCAGTCTGTGTGGAAACAAATTAATGGTATAAACAAAGCAAATGTTCAGCCTATTTGAGTGTAAAAGGGGAAAAGACCATTTCCAAGCACCATTTTGGTATTTTAATTCGAATAATGAAGAGTGTTGTGGTAAATAATTCTCAACATTTGTCCAATGGAAGCATTCAAAGGATTTGCTAAAATACAATTAACTTGCTTTCCTCGCATCTGTCCTCAAAATTATTAAATACCTTTTGAAGAATATTTTATAATTCATGTTCCTTTCAGATTGAGACACAGCTTCCCCATGAATGAGCTGCAACAGCACAATCCATTTATTATTGAATTGCAGAGACCAGGGTTATTGAACACCTACTTCACATATATTCATTCTACACTTGATTAATTCCATCTGACTTCACTTTCTTTCACTTCAGCTTGAAAAAAGCCACCTAAACATGATTTAACCAAGGGCACTATACCATTATAACAAGATAATATATGCACTTTAACGGCACAGTTAAAATAATAATACAGCTACTCAAAATTGTGAAGCTCATTGTGCTTCCAGTGACAGCTGTGCCAGACTTTTTTTGATCCCATACCAATTTGCTAAAAAAACTGGAATGTTTTTTCAATACAGGGATATTTATAGATTATATAGGTGAACTGCTGTGCTAATAAAGCTTTCTCCTTTAAAAAGAACTTAACAGAGAAATCTAAATATTTTAAAGACTGGTTCAAAGATGAAACAAACAAAATTAGGATGAAATTAAATATTTTCTAACACTTCTCACCAATTTTAAATCACCTCATCTTCTTCTTCCCGTGGCTAGGTGTCATCAACTTGACGCCAGCTCACAGCAACACTCTGTACACGACATAAACCACCACCTTGTTCTGTGCCACCCAAGTCACAGCTGCAGTGGAGCTCATGGTTACAGCACCACATCAATACAGCTCATGGAAGGTCTACCTTTTGTTCCCACGCACTCTCTATGTGAGCAAGTATGTTATGTCCTTCCCTGGGGGCTGCACCCTCCCGAGAACATGTTCAAAGGATGCGAGGCAACATCTCACCTTCCTTGCTCCTAATAAGCATCCTAGGAAGATTTCTAAAACAGGCTTGTTCATACCTTCTGGTACTGCCACTAAGTCATTTTCAACAAAGTGACCCAAAGACAGTGGAGATATAATAACAGTGCTCGGGCAGAATCCATATAGAGACCATGCCGCAGTTGTTCAAGGAGGAGAAGGGGATACTGAATGGTTTAAAATCGGTAAAGGTGTGTGTCTGCATTTTATCCTTTTCAGATGGTATGGTGAGTAAATAATCTGAGAGCTGGAGATTATTTGGAGAAGAATATAGCATTAGGATTGGAGGAATATCCATTCACAACCTGCAACAGACAGATGATACACTCTTGCTTTGTTGAAAGCCAAGAGGACTTCAAGCATTTACTGAGTACAATTGAAGTGTTCTGAAATTCCCATTCTCCACATCTTATCCATTACTTGCGATGATACTGATAACCGAATCCCTTTGGACAAAGAAGCACAGATAACAACCATCTTTATGGTAGTCTCTGTTTTCAGTCCTTTGATGTAATGTGAGCAATAATGTCCCTCTTCTGAATCTGACTTGAATGTCTGGCAGTTCTGTTGGTATACTCTGCAATCATTTTTCAAATTATCTCATGTGCGATATGAATGATACTGCTTCGTTACCAACATAGTCTGCTAAGTCACCTTTCTTTGGTATGGACCCAGCCAATAGGCCAGACAGCCACCTTCCGAACATCTTGGGATAGGTGAGTGAGTACTTCTACCATTGCAGCCATTTGCTGAAACATCTCAGTTGGGATTCCATCAATTCCTGGAGTCTTGTTTCTAACCAATATCTTCAGTGGACATTGGACTTCTTCATTCGAGACCATAAGCTGCCTCCAGAAAGGCTTCAGCAACCAATAATTTTTGGTACAGCGATTGTATGCATCCCTTACTTTTTTTGTTTTCTGTTTTATTTTGCTTTTTCCCCCCACAGTTTTATTGGCATATAATTTAGATATCAGGTAATTCAAAAGTTCGATCATATCAAGAAGATATGATCATCATCACCACCTTCCACGTTTAGATGCTTCCTAAGTTTGATATTTTGCCCACAGAATCCTTTTAATATTACAACCTAAGGCTTGATTTTTTTTTCTTCAAGGCCTACATTTTCTCTTCAACACTTCCCGCTTGAGAAATTCCAAGTATTTTCTTACCTCTCAGTTTTCTGACTCCAACTTCTTGAACATTTCAGTATAATACTTTATTTTGTCTTCTCCAGTTGCCGTTACTATCTTATGCGCTACTCTTTTACTTCATTTCTTCCATTTGCTTTACTTATGCGACATTCAAGAATACACTTTTGAGTCTCTTCTGACAACCATTTCTTTCTTTTTGGTCTTTTAAACAACCTCTTGCTTTCTTCATACACAATGTCCTTGATGTCAACCTACCATTCATCTCATCTTCTATCATTTGTCTTCAAAGTGTTAAACCTATTCTTGAGATAGTCTCTAAATTTAGGTAGTATAGGGTCAAGGCTGTACACTGGTTCTCCATAAACCTGTTTTAATTTTCTTCTGCTTCAACTTAAACTCACATATGAGCAACTTCGGTTTGCAGTCCATCCCTGGCATTGTTCTGATGACATTTTTCCATCCTCTTTTCCTACAGATGTAATCTATTTACTTTCTGTACATTCCATTTAGCAAGGCCTACATATAGAGTTGCCATTCATGTTGTTGGGAAATATATGTCCAATGAGTAACTGGTCTTGCAAATTTTATTTTGCGATCTCTGGCATCATTTCTATCACCAAGGTCATGTTTTCCAACACCAGTAATTATCATTGCATCTTGATTGCGTGTTTTGTCAATTTCAGACTGAAAAAGCTGGTAAGATCTTCAATTTCTTCATTTTTTTTGCTGCAGTGGTTGATACATAAATTAAATAATAATTATATCCTCTTTGTAAGAATAGGGATATTCCTAACACTGACAGCCCTGTCCTGCAGGATAAACCTTGAAATGGTTTTTTTGATGATGGATACAATAGTAGGCTCTTTTTAAAAACAAAACCCTGACCCTTTGTCAATTAGGTTGAAGGTTTGATATCAGATTGCCATTGAACAAGTTTATCCAACCTCTCAGTGGTCTGTTCTGTTTCCTTCTCATCTTTTATTTTTTCCTTTGTGGGCATCACTGCCCTGGTGGGAGTAGGAAGCCTAGCCTTGCTCCTGGAGAGCTGCTGCTGGATTTGAACCACCAACCCTGTGGGCCACAGTCCCACGCACAGCCACTGTGCCACCGGGGCTCGGCCCTCCTTCTCATCTTTTTGTGCCCCATCTCCCTCTTACAGCACAGTATTGTGCCAAGTTAACATCTGTTTACCCTCTTGTTCACTGCTTCCCTTTCCCTCGTGTCCCTCCAACTCCTTGTCGCCTTTCAAGTCTGTTTCTTCTGATGTGAAAAAGACTTCCTGATGTGTCTTTTCTATATATAATAGTGGTCTTTTTCAACATTTGTCCTTTTGCATTTGCCTTACTTTATTCAGAAAATCTATCCATTTCATGAGGTTTCTCCCAGTTTTGTCACTGTTCTTTAATGATGTATAATATTCCATTAGGTATGTCATTCCTTTTGGTCATTCCCAGCATAGGAGGCCATATAATTATCTGATTCAAAATGTTCAGAACCAGTCCATTTCAGCTCACTAATTCCTTAGATATTGATCTTTACACAATCTATTTCGTTTTTGACAACTTCCAATTTCCCCAGATTTATACTTGGTATATTGTACACTCCAATTATTAACGGAGGTTTGCAGCTGTTGCTTCCCATTTTGTGACTCAAATTGGCATGACTCAAATGGAAAGCAGCAGCTGTAAGCTCTATGAATAATCAGAAAGTGGAACTTCATGTCCGCATCAGCCAATACCTTAATGCCTGTATCCTTAGAAAGAGTTTATCATTAATGATAGTCGATGCAAATACACATTTCAGTTCATTTTCAAGTCTTTTGCCTGCCCATTTGCAAGATTGAGTCAATTGTTTTGTTTTTTTTGGGGGGGGAAGGGTACCTGGGAATATGGCTGATGTTGAATTGTTTATCTTTCATTAGAAAGACCTTCCATCAATATTTTCTCTGTCCATTTTGTGTTGGCATGGGTTAAAGATCACACCAAATAATCTGCATAACCCTGAAGTGAACATATCTTCCCTGGAAGTACACCATTGGTAGGCAACACTTTGACCCTCCTCAACTTGCTTAACCCCCAAACAATATGTGTCCCTCTGACATGGAATATGTGTGAGGACACAGTGCCCCTCCCTCTGCTTCATGTCCATAAAACGTAATTTCTGAAGATAAAAAGTCAAGGTGAGCACAAGTTCTAAATTGTCTTCCTATACCTCAATCAACAGTCTCACCTATCTCACTTAGTGGGATAGTGACCATGCCGTTAACTGCCTTGAGGAGTGTAACACACCGTTTTTATTGTAAAAGTACTATCATAGCACAAGACCTACATAGAATGGATCCAGCATCTTAACCACATACCAATCTCTTACAGACAAAAATGATTCAACTTCAGAGTGCAAACTCTGTATTAATTCTGCTGCAGAAGCATTATGCACCAAGGGCATCGAGTGCTAATTAAAAACAAAGGAAATAACAAGCAGCAAATATCTAATCAAAATAAAACTTTATATTTGCTGAAAAGAATGAGACAAATGGGAAAGAGACAGTGACACTACTGAACCAAAACAAGTATATTTCCAAGGTTGCTTATTATTTATCAAAGAATTCTGACCCGGATCCAAATAAAGTCTCACAGAATTGCCAGTAAATAATTCTTCCACTACATTAGCACTGAAGTGAAGGATGTCAGAAGCTATCATAGGATCTGATAGAGTCAGAATATACCACCTAGGGCATCCAGTCTGACCTTGCACATTTTATAAGACTTCATTTTAAACCATTCCCAGAAACCTCTTATGTAACCTGTTCTTAAGCATCTGTCATGAATTACAGAAATTAGAGACAGTTAGTTTATCCCATCTACTAGCTCTCTGGGGAGATGATTCCATTTTCCAACAATTCCCAAGGCAAATAATACTACATGTATGTATGTGTATATAAATATATACAATAATTTTACTAATGAATTTATTCTTGATTAAACTATATTTATTCTTCCATGTCAATCCCTTATTTGCCCCAAATAACTTTTTCCTGTCTGAATAATCTCTAAATATATTACTCTATCATCTGGCCTTTTAAATATGCTTATCATTAGACAAGCTATAAATGACCAGCTTCTTCCACTCATAAATCAATCCCACTATTCTCTTAATCATTATTTCTTGTACTTCCCAGAACTCTTTTCTATGGAACATAAATGTGCAGTTAAGATGCATCATTTATCACTTTTAAATATTCCAGCTGAGGGGGAATTATAGTCTACAAATGGTAATTTTATTCCTTTACTTTCTCAAAATTAGAACCCAAAGAAAAAAGACAATTTCAGGAATCTGTATCTTACTCTTTTAAAATTGAACCAAGGTTGGGTTCCTCTAGTAGCTCTTCCAGAAAATAAGAATGTGTGTTCCAGCCCAGTACATGACTAACCACAACATTAAGGAACTAAGCTGTACAAATAAGACCTTCAGGAACTGCTTCTGCTATCTTTCTTCATTTATTGTAAACACAGAATAACAATGAGACACGAGGGCTAACAAGAACCTCTTTTTTCCTCAACTCCTTCAATTATTTAGTAACACAGCAAACAAACATGAAGAATTTAATATAAAATTAAGAAAATACTGACCAGTTAAAAATAGTTAATAAATGGCATTGATATCATTTATTGGGCTATGGCATTGATATCATTTATTGGGCTAAAGGCTAGATCATTTTTATTCTTTCCTCACCACACAAATCTATGTTAAAGTGTTAAATGTCTGCTTTTAACCTGACTATTTTTTAATAAAATTTCACATTTCTAAGATGATGACATTTTAAAATGATAAAAGCTATATAGAATAAAAGGTAAGTTGTATTAAATACAAAATTAAATTACCTACAGGTTAAATAATTCAAAAGTAATTGAATCAGAAAAAAAAATTGCAACCAAGAAAACTTCAAATGTTCAATATTTCAATTAAGTTAAAAGCATATGCCAACACTAATATCTTCAACACAAAGTGGATGAATAAGGAAAAGAAACTCAAACAAAAAAATTGCTAAAATCCCCCTCTAACAATCACAGAAATGCACGTTCAAACAAGTGAGAAATTATTTTACATTATTTAAAGCATCTGAAAACTAAATCGCAGACAACATTTATTGTTTCTTACATTATGTTAGATTCTCTTTTAATGGTTGTCAGTCATTCAATTAGGGTTCCAGAACAGAGATAACTGCATGAGCAGGTGCTTTGTTTTTTTTCCTGCATCACTGCCCTGGTGGGAGTAGGAGGCCCAGCCTTGCTCCTGGAGAGCTGCTGCTGGATTTGAACCGCCAACCCTGTGGGCCGCAGTCCCGCACACAGGGCTCAAATTAGAGTTCCATAACAATGCTTTGAGACAGACTTTTGTTGACAGCATTTTACAAATCTCAAAAACTGAGTCGCAGAAAGTAAGAAATTAAATAGTATTTTATGCTGTGGAGTTACAGCGAAATAGGCACCAAACTCCCGAACTCGATGCTATCGTGTCAATTCCGGCGCAGAGCAAGCTTACAGGACCCAGAAGGCCTGTCTCTGGGGGTTCGAGACCAGAACTCTTCCCGGAGTGGAAAGCCTCTATCTTTCTCCCAGAGGGCAGCAGTGGTTTTGAATTGCTCCCGGTTAGGAGCCCAACACCTTCGTGACGGCATCACCAAGGCTCTTTGTAATAGACACAGGGGGAAGGAAGTAATTTGGTAACATACGTCTACAGCCTTAATAAATTGATCAGAGCCTATGACAGGCAAATTCTAGGTTTCTAGGCAAAAAATATATCCACAGAAGAAAGAATTTTAGATAGAATAAAATTCCTGCAGATCTTCAATATTGTATTAATTACAACAATGGAAACCAGGGACAGTCTGAGGCAGTATTTCCCAGCATGGGTAACGCCGTCCTCAGAGGGATGCTAGAACAACCAAAGGATCTGGGAAAGCAGATTGCCAACACTTCGTCCTGGGCTATGGGCTGCACAAAGGGTTTTAACCACCACGAGGTTGTTGAGCTCTTCCCCCCACCCAACAAGAAAAAGGGATGGTGGGAAAATAGTTTTGAGAGCGTATGATATAAATAATCAAAAGTTGAATTACAAAGTGAATAGAGCATGCTCATATAATGCAATACCATACAATGATTATTAATTACATTCATATATATTTATAACAATTTGGAGAAATATTTGATATAGTATTGAATGAAGATACAAGATACTACCAAGAAACCTACAAAACATGTGGGAAAAAATTCTAATTCCTTTTCATTACATTTTTGTACAAACTTTCTGAATCCCCTTGTAAATCTATAGTGTAAATACAGCTTTGGTGGCATAGGGAGTGCAGCTCAGAATAAAATGCATCAATCAATGTAATAAGCACCTTCATTCGTGATGGTCAGCACCTTTTCACTTCTGGCCATTTGTATAAATAAATGTCTCCATCTATGGGACCTTCCCTATTACCAAGGGTATGATCTAAAAGGACCCTCCCAAAGTAATTTCTAAATTTAAAATTTATTCCTGACAACATTTGCAGAGCTGGAATAAATGTACGACTTTTCTTATCATTATGATAAGGGAACAGTTGGAAGTCTATTGGAAGATCAGGGATATTTTTCAGCATTGTACCAAGAGATAGTGGAATACAAGAGTTGAATATATAGACAGTATCTATGAAAAGAAAAAAAATATTTTTTTACATTGAATGAAACATCAATATGATAGTAAGAATTTAGAAAACAGAGTTAAGAAGAATCTAATTAATTAATGACCAATAAAACATGGGAATGCACCACCAGAGGGCAGTGATGACGAAAACAAACAAACAAAAAACCATAGGAATGATCATTTGTGCTTTCAAAACAGCTACTCATCTGTCTTGCATATTGCTAACAAGGATCAAAAGAGTTTTGTATTCAAAAAGGAGACAGTTTCAAAAAGTTCCAGAAAAAAGTCTAATTTAAGCATGATAGAATTTCCCCATGAACTTTGTGAAACCCTTTCTTAAGCTACGTAACAATTGTGTTTGTGTATACAAGGATTTATGTTAAGAAGTCATTATGGGCATGTAAAAATTTAACTACACCACTTTTTGCCTCCCATTTTAATAAAAGAAAAAATTTAATTATTTTTTAATCAGCATTGTAAGACTTTCATTATTCATTTCTATCGAGTCAATTCTGACTCATCGATATCTTATAGAATTCTGTTAAAAATTATCATGTAAACTTAGTGACATAAGAAATAGTCTTTTTGATAATGGTCTTATTTACTATATCTATTTTCTATTTCCATATCTATATAGGCTCCCAACTGTTCCTTTAGCATTATGTAAATTAAAATTAATTTTTTAAAGATAGTGCTGAGTATATAAAACGGAAAATGTAAGAGACTCAAGTGTTAATGGGAACAAAAGAATGTTATACAATACTATTTACGGTGTGGCAGATTTTAGAGAGAACTTGCCCGTTCTACTTCTTGTTTTTGTACATTTATATTACCAGGTTGTCATAGGTTATGCTATAATTACAATCTTTTTTTTTTTAAAGTCAAACTCACTGCCGTGTAGTCAATCCTGATTTACAGCAACACTATAGGACAGAGTAGAACTGCCTCTGCGAGTTTCCGAGACTGCAATCCCTACCCAAAACACAAAGCCCTGTCTCTCCCCATCAATAATTACAAAAAGTGGGTATTAAAGATAAGTACCATACTAAACGAATAACAAAAATCCAAACACCAAAGGAGGGGATAACAGCTCATTCAGAGGACAAAGGTTCTGAGTTCTTCTCTAAATAAAAGAGGCTGCAGTTAAAAGAAAACCCCATTTGTCCATGGCTCTTACCCACAGTGAAGGTAGGTAAGTCACCTCCAACAGGGTTTTATCCACAGTGAAGGTTGGTAAGTGAGAGGTAAGTCACCTCTAACAGGATTTCAAAAATGGAATCAATGACCATGGAATTTCCCCATGAGCATTTTGAAATTCCCTGGGTTATAATGCAGAGTATTATAAATAGGATTTCAGAACAAGCAAATAAAAGCTAGCTCTTCAGTCGATTGCTACTCAAGAGAAGAGGACCCTCCCGGGTCTCTGTCATCTTTACAGAAGCTGCTGGCCTTTCTGTTCGCGGCTGCGGGCACAGCCTCTGCGCCACCAGGGCGGCAGTTGAGCAGGCTCGCGGAGTCTAATATTATCAAAGAAGACACAGGCAAGAATGCCTAGGTAAGACACCTGACATCCTATTCTCACAAACCCGTGCTGCCCTCTTCTGGACAGTTTTGGATCACACCTATGAGATTTTGTGAAAATGGAAGTTTTCATAAGATCTAGTAATGGAACGGAATCGCTTATTTCGGAGACGGCTGTCGCGGTCAGGTAAGTGTCGGGCTGCTAAGTGCAAAGGCACCCACCAGCATGGGGGGCAGAGAGCTGAGCTGCCTGCTCTCCTAAGGACTTAGCGCCTCTGGGGCCCTGGAGAGGCTCAATAAGAGTCGGGAGAAACTCACCGGTCGCGGGGCTTGGGGGGTTGGGGAAAAACTGAACATAAATTAAAGCATTTACCCTAGATGCTCACACTCAGAAACATATAGTTGGTATAATAATTATGCAAACCAATATCATTATGCACCAAGAATAACTGACAGTATTTATTTTAAAACATTTCCCAGGGCAGGGATGCCACAAAAAAAAAAAAAAAAAAAAATTCCCAAATTTCCTGTTCTGAATAAAGTTCTAGCAACAGTAAGATCATCTGTGATCGTTTAATTATCCACACAAATGAGAAATAAGAATTAAATACATACTTCTCTCTCTCAGTGCCACTGAGTAAGATTAAACTCCAAGTGTATAGTCGAGTATAAGATGACCCAAATATCAGCTGAGGCACTTAATTTTACCACATAAACTGCATTAAAAATGTGCTGGTGAACTCGTTTTATACATGAGTATGTACAGCATCCCTGGAGGACAGGGCAGATTTGCCCCATCAGCTTCCAGGAATAACGTTTTACAGCATCGCAAAGTCCCCTCATTCTCCCCCAGAGCAGCGGGGGTTCCCACTGCTGCCTTGCAGGTAGCTGCCCAAGGCGTGGCTGCCACATACAGGCTTAGTAAAAGTAAATCAACCGATAAAGCATCAGACTTAAAAGACAGTCATGGCTTATTTTTTGCCCTGCCATACTCATTCCTGGCCTACAATCTGAATTTGGTACTTTGATTTCCAGTTCAATTTTCATGCTTTTCCTACCTAGAATCGCACAGTGCTATAACAGACACACACACACACAAACACACAC